>JAUCMS010003156.1:0-26607 GCA_032357445.1 Enteromius radiatus
CCAAAAGCGTTAAAGTCAGTCAGAGAGGATCGGATAATAGGGCTCCCCCGAAAGCCACTTTGTAATTCGAACCCTGACGCTCATCAATCGACTGCACGGCACAGGACTCGCATGGACAGTAGGCCTATGTTTCCAAAGAAATGCGTTTTTGGTTGTAAGAGAAAGATAACATTTTTAAGCCTTACAAAATAATACAACGTGAAGTGAATAGTGGATGCCCCTTGTCTTTCTGAGTTTCACAAGTGTGTTTGTTGACGAACATTTTATAAGCAAGGCCCAGCTCGATGCTGGATTTGCACATCATTTGATGCTGAAAGATGGAGCGGTCTCTGCTATGAAATATCCCGGTCATGATTCAGCACTGCAGGCGGTAAGTAAAAAGGCATCATGTCTGTGTTTTGTTGCTGATCTGGTTTGAGTGCTCCGCCCACATGACACGCCTCCAGGAACTCTGCTTTTTTCTGAGATAATCTTAAAGCTGTATATGTATTTTATAAATATGCTGAAACAAAAAAAAAAATAAATAATTGGAGATATGCAGGATGCAGTACTACTCTATAGATACTCAAGATTAACATGAGATTGGCCAAACCTGACTGTTTTAGGTCTCCTTTAAGTTTTGGAGGTATGTTAAGGGGGTCAATCAATCGCCTATTGATTGATAAAGTGATAAAAAAATAAAAAAAAAATAAATAAAAAGCAGCATATTCATTATAAAATGCATAGGTTTAGGTTTGGGGTAGGTTAAGGGATCTAAAAATCTAAATAACAAATTGATAAAATAATAGAAATGCACTGATATGAAAAGCGCAATTTTATAAAATATGCTAAAATATTGTACTTACTAAATACTAAACTAAAAATATGTAGCGAATTGTAATTTTTTATTTTTTTTTTAAATGCTGAAATATGTTTTAGCATCAGTAAAAACGTACACAATTGTGTATGGTAAAGTGTCCAAAGCAGTTTTAGAATTACCCCTATAATTACTGAATTACTAGGCATATAAACTGTGTGTATTAATTGCTTCACATTTATAAATAAAATAAAATAAATAGTAAAATGGTCTTTAATACTTTTAAATGCCATTAAGCATTTTGCACCATAGGACATTAAAACTACTTTTAAAGTACTACCCTTGCACTTCTGTTTAACTGCATTCTCTCTTTCTGTTCTGTAACATAAATTGATGCTAGACTGCAAGAGTGTCAGACTGGTTTGTGAACTAGTCCAGACATGTAGATCTGTCTCTGTGATTTGTTGCACAGCACATGGAGAAGTGTGACACGCTCAAAACGAGTGGCATCAAAGCATTAACAAGTAGTTGTTGAGGATGAAGCAGATTTATGGAAAATTCTCTGTGTTTATGAACTCTGTGTGTATAGAACAGGATTAAATGCTAAGAAGACCACTGACAACCTTGTTGTGTGTATGCGGCCCAGGTCACACGAAATCATGCACAATCCCCTCCAAGCTCAATTACTAATAGCATTTATTCTGCTCTGACGTGTAACTGAAAAAAAAAAAAAAAACTGTCAGTAAAATGTAGACAGTAAATACATTGAGCCACATATGTTCACATATATGATATTAAAAGGCATCTATGGTTCCATGAAGATATTTAACATATTTTAATCGTAATTTGTTACAAGCAAAATGATTACTATATAATTCAACACCCCTAAAGTCTTTCATTTTACATCAGGTGCTTCTGAAAAGTATGCTTTCAGCTCCCGAAGCCCTGTAAAAACAAATGAACTTCCCAACACCCAATTAAATTTTTACACCAAGGTTTTGCTGAATTATTTAGAAAGCACGTGCCCTGGGCTCGCCGAGGTAAAAGAAAGGATGAGTGAGCTTAGCTTACATATTGTTTGTTCACCGGGCACGGTACATTGGGCGGTGACATAAATATACATGGCCTCCTCTCCACCTGATGCTTAATCTAAAGATAGCAGTCGTGACACACTTAAACGTAAACCCCGTACCCCTTAGAAAGCTATTGTTCCAGAGTGTGCGCAGCACCCCCTTACAGCCGCGACGGCGCTGAACTCTGGAATCCATCCCCTGTTTCCACCATGCATTATTCACATGTCCATATTCAAGTGTATTCACCTATTCATAATGTAGTTAATATGCAAACAGTAGCCAGGGGCTAAAAGTGCGAACAAGGGCGGCAGTTGCAAGACACGGTGCATTGGCATTTACACACTCTCGTTATGTAACAATGAGCTCTTTTCCCTTTTATAATGTCTCAAGTAAATAAAAATGGTGTGAATTGATGAACATTCACCTTAATTCACTCTCCTGTTCCTGTCATCGTGCCTGATTTCTTGCGTCGAGTGTCACAGTCTAGTTATAAACCACAGGGCTCCCGACCGGGTTCAGGCGCTCGACTCCGAGCTGCCGCGGTTCATTTCTCGTGTCACCCCGGTCGGGACACTCGGAGAGATTTCCATGGCTTGGCTTGAGCACTGATTAACTTCCTGTGTCATATTCAAAGATTAATCGCTTCCTGTGCTCAGCACCTCGATGGAAGGAGTAATAAAGAGGCTGACAAGGTGGTGTTCTGGGAGGTGGATAACCGAAGCTGTGTCACACCAAATGGAGACTAATGACGACTTTCCCAACACTGATATGTTCCTGCTGTATTTGAAGTGTCTTGAGGGCCATTTCCAGTGTCTTTTATGTCAGACAAACTTTGTTAAGTTGTCTTGTATAGGGACAAGAAATTACATTTTTGTAGTTATCAGCAGCTATGTTTCCATTACACTTTATCTATGTGCATTCTGAAGTATCGCATCAGGAATGAGTGAAAGAATTGTCAAATTTTGAAAATTTACTTGATTTGTATTTTGTAAAAAAGCTTTTATGCTTGCTTTTTTTTTTTTTCCTTTGCAAATAAACTCTGCATGAGTGTTCAAAAATGCCATGTGCACTATAGGACACTGTGCAGCATTTGAAATGTTGTTATGGTAACAACAGTGACTACAATGTTGCAATCTGTCTGATTACTCAAAGAGGCAAGTCATTTATATTATTATTTGAAAATGCTGAAAATGGCTACTTAATGATATTTAGTGCCAGATTATCAAGAAGTGACAATTTTGGAAATGTTGTTTATTATGTTTTATGCAATATTTAAATGTTGTGCATAAGTTAGGAGAGAAGAACAACACAAAGCTTTTTTATTTTTTATGTTTCTTTTACATGTTTAGCTATTTTTGCATATCTCTAGACCCAAACTGTTACCTGAGTGTGCAAGAATTATTACAGAAACAAACCCAGGAAAGTCTGAAGGATTATGGGAGGATATGGCGCATATCTCTGCGATTACACTGTGATCTCTAGGCCTCATTACATTTTTTTTTTTCTCCCAGACAAACCTTCTAATCCCCTCATGTTTTTTTCCCCCTTGCATAATAAAAGTGTATAGACACATTTTGCTGTACTCACTTGTGAATTGTCAGATCTGTGGCTATTTCTGGTTTGCTTCAGCACTGTCTGGGAAAAGTGAAGAAGTATTACATAAACGGAAAGCAGGACATGTAACAATGCAATAATAAAAAAAAAAAATACCACACACAATTGCACTGACCTGACAGTAAAAACGCTATGCCATTAAGCTGTATTTCATATTTTATTTTGGCGGCACCCCTCTAAACAACTCGTCTGAGTCTGTTATCGTTATCATTTCAAAAAGCTTTTGAGCTGGTCTCACTGTTTATCCGCTAAAGCTTCACATCTGCCAGTTGCCCACTCTGAAAAAAAAGAAAGGTTATCTTTACAGCCATCGGAAACGAGCTCGGCATCACAGATTCATCACAAGCCCACGCGCTTTATAACCCTCGTACCTTCTTTTTTTGAACCGGTGAAACATACTCAGCCTTCAGGCCTCTGGCGCTCTCTCAGAAACTCAGCGTCCCGACCTGCAGCGAGCACATGTGAGTGCCTCCATTCACGGCGATGCAATGGGCTGTGTGATGCGTGTTAAATGCCCACCCAGCATCCACCGATGCCCTCTCCGCAGATCTGCCCGCTTCCTTGACTTTGATGTGATGCATATTTATGCGCAACCTGCTCCACGCCATGTGGACACATTAACTTTGAGGTCGTTCACCCGCAACCTTCGCTTACGCCACTATCTTTCAGGTTCACCGGCGCTCATGATCGGCCAATATTTATTTATTATAATCTCCCTTCACCCAGGGTAATTAATTAATTGCTAAGCAGCTTGAAGCTGTCAGCCAGTATGTTTTGGTGTCACAAGGTTTCCCTCCACCTAGTTATCTGGTTTCCTCCCAGGATTACAGTAGAGACAACTAGCATGAATATTTAAAACGGATTCTAATTAAACCTGGGTGCATGAAGCGCACAAGGGACAAAGGGATCTGAAACCGAACACTCCTCTTCGATTGATACATGCTCTCCGCACTCCTGCTGATAAAGGCTGGCAGAGAGGTGGAGTATTGTACAGGGGCGGAACTGTCCGCTGGCTTTAACTCAACAGGTTGAAGAAAGGCAAAGGCGGAGAAAGGCAGCAGCTCGCTTCTTTTGGACATTTAATGGATATTCAATTATTGATAGCTCCTGGGGATCTGGTTGTACGTCAGTGGCTCCGGCCGAAGTAATTCTGTTGTTTTCCACCAGTGTGTTTTTAGGTAGAGGGAATGGGACACATTTTAATCAAATGTGGACATGGTCTGATAGGTAACAAACAAACTGCATGAAGGAATCACACTGAATAGTTGCAGTGGGTTCTAAAAGTCTGCGAGCACTAGTAAAAAGTTTTCATTTTTGTAATTGAATAAATTTACCCCCTCATTTCCAATCAGCATGACGCTGCATAAAAATGAATTTGATAATGTCTTAGCATTTTATTTGTTCTCTTTCACATTAATAACAGCATAACTTGCATTAATTTCACATAACTGATGGCTACACTTGATTTGTGAAACAGAGCACAATCTTATTTATTTATCTATGTATTATTATTATTATTATTATTATTATTATTTACTTTTTTGTTTATTTGAACAGTAGGTTTAAATTTTGAACCCCCTGTTTTTATTATGCTCTCACACTTTTGTACCCTATGTGCTATACATTATATATATATATATATATATACACATCATTTTCAGAAATGGACTTTAATGGTGATTCTTGTTTGTACTAGTTAGATCATATGAATTCATACAAATTCACACTTGCCCAATACTTTTGTATTCTCATGAGACTGTGCTAGATCTCTTTTAAGCATTCACCATTGATTATGATCTCATTTAACATAATTTAAAGCAACTAACTGTTGGTAAATAAAGGCGATGTTTAACTCCAATTAGTTGGACTGCACGTTTTCTGAAATGACTCCAAACTCGCTTTTTAAGAGTTTGAAAATGTTTCAGAGGCCAGTATGCATTTCCTGAGCAGGTTGAAAGTGTTTTTTGAAATCTGTGAGAGGATTTGTACATTTATATCTGGGATTTGCCCAGGTCCTTTATCCCTTGCATGTGGCCTACATCAAAAGAAGAGAGGTTGTTTGGTTGTCTGTATCAGCAAAGAAACATATTTCTCTGGAAGGTGGCCTTTCTGTATGATGGAGGTGTTCTGTTTGAATGTGTATGTGTTTATGCGTGTGTGTGTGTGTGTGTGTAAGCCCAGCACACAGCCGCATATGCAATGCGAGCGATCAATCATGTAAGAGTCACCATATGTATAAGAGGGAATATAATCTTTCCTATTAAGCTGTTTGATACTCGATAAGAGTAGAATTCCGGTTCTCAGACGACGGTTGTTCGGATGTATCATTTCCCATCATTTGGTGTGAGTAACATTTCAATACCCTGCTGAAATTTGATTAAAGGTTGACATGAGCATAATAAGAATTAAATGCCATGCCAGCTGTGAAAATGTATCCCAGTGGAAGAAAAACTGACTGAAATTTTGAGAGCAGGAAAATTCCAAACTCCCACTACCTCCCACCTCACCTCAATGTCATTATTCCTGATCTGCCAGAGCTATTTTTGACCGCCACCTAATTAAATGAAATCCTGAGAGGTGAGGACATAGATGGGCTGAGATAGAGGATTGTGGTATTTGCCTTAGTGGGGCGGAGGATCACAGTGTCTCGTGGTTATGGATAGAGCCGTTCCCTCTTTAGAGAGCACAGTGGAGGGCTAGTTGCAAAAACACCAATTAGCAAGAAGTGGAATGTGCGCTTAGGGACATGGACATCATTAATGGTTTATCCGATAAACCATATGATTGAAAGAGCTTGCAATTTTGTAAAGCGTTCGGATTGTGTATGCATAATTACATTTCGTTTATATTTGAAAATTCTCAAGTGTAAATTAGAGACTGGCAGTAGTTTTGTTGGCTTTGCTGTCTACTACAATTAATTTCCACATGCCTTAAAGATTTGTGTCCAGTGTCCAGGTGTTTAGAAAATGTAAATTATAGACTTATAGACAAAATATGCTTCACGAAGGAAAATAAATGGATCCTTCAGACTGGGATGGACTTCCCAGTCTGAAGCACCCAATCAGTCTTTATGAATCCATCACTGAATTATTCACTCAATCGTTTTTTTTTTAAACTCAGAATTTATTTTATTTTATCAAGAGTGTCATCATGCAAACTTGCTTGTGTGACATTGCTTTAATATTCATTGTCCACAGCAATGACCTATTTTATGATATTAAGCTTTTATTACGTTCACTTTTATTTTTCTGCTAATTTGCACAGTGACTATCATTTCCGAGGCTATATTATATTTCATAAAATGCTTCCTGGTCATTTTTATCACTGCAAGCGTTGCATGTTACTTGTTAAGGTTCTCAGGTGGAGGTTACTATAGCCGTGAAGATGTCAATTCCTATGTCTTCACTTTGTTATCCGATTGTCAGGATCACAGTGAGCTGTTTTGATTTGTTTCCTTGGCCTTGACAGAGCAGCTGAACATTTTTCTGCTTCATGCTGATAGACTTGAGAGCTTCTAGACATGAGCACTTCACGGGTATTTCACTAGCATGCATGTGTCCTGTCTTTTGCACCTTGTACTAATTCTGCTTTTCCTGAAAAGGTTAAGTTGATTCGACTTTTTTTTTTTTTCTGCATGCATGCAAAGTGGTAAATTGCTGAATCCTGGATAATTTACTTATTAATGTAATATCCTCATTTTTATTGCAGCAAATCAATTGCTGTTCATTAAACATCACATGCAATTAGGATAGAGAATATATAAATATAGAGAAGAAGCATGATTAGGAACGTGTGCATGCATCTATATGTTCTTACTGCAGCATATGTTTGATCTGTCCTCTTTAATCTTCTCCGCAGCTGTTAATGTTCACTGAAATGAACTTTTTTTTTTTTTTTTTTGCTCAAGAAACAATTGAGCTTAATGGCTTTGGGCATGATTGTGTTCTCTGTGATTAAATTGCTGCCTTCATGATGTTTTCTCTGAAATCATTGTCTGTGTTAGTGTTTCATGTTAACAGTGCAGTCAGTCTACAGTAAACTATCTATTTTCTTTAAAAACCTGCCCACAAATACACACAAAATAATTGAATTTAGACACAACATGAAATTTCATAGTTATATTATCACATCTAAAAGCTTTGTGGTTTCCTGTAGTATCATTTTAAAAGTAAATTTTAGTTTTTTCATTTGCGCATTGATGTTCCTGCCACATTCAAAATGTGTTTTTTATCAGCTAGCAATGGCTCGATGCTTGCTAAAGTGAATCACCTATCCAGCTATGAAAAATGTTTACATATTTGTATCAAACCATAATTATCATAATACATTGTGAAGTTTAAAAGTTTGAGACTCTGTTTAACCCCCTATTTAACCATGCAAGTAAACAGATGACTTCAGGATTAAAGCAAACGAAAACAGACTGGAAATTACATTGCAATTATTCGCCTTTAACAAATGTGTGATATCAATCACATGAATTTAGATGATCATATGTTTTTATTAAAGCACAAGATGGATTATTCTCAGGTCATGCTGAATAACATCATCATGAGCGTCTGTTAGACTTAGACTAATTATAAAATAAAAGCATTCTGCTTTGCTTATATTGCACATCTCTACGGAAAAGTTTGAAGTATCTTCCCACAGTCGATTTTTGGCTTTAACCCGACCACCAGATATGGTGTCAAAACCACAGATTGTGTGGCTAAAATCTGTGTCCCTGTAAAGCTTTATTGTAACAGTTTCAGATGACATTGCAGATGGGCCTTGCTGTTGGCCTGCTCTCATTTTGTCGACACATGCCAAATTCCCTCCATCTCGTCTGCATTTGCTTAGACCGACACAGCAGATCTGGTACATTGCATTCTTTCAAACCTAGACTAGCTGGTGCTAGGCTTCAGCTGAGACATGGCAGAAGTTTGCTCATGTCGGCACTAAATTTGCAGAGCAGAAATCTAGACATGTTAGCCATCACGCTGTTGTGTTTGCAGATTAATTTTGTGAACATAAACAGTTTGCTTTTATTTTTAGTACAACTTCAGCATCAACTTCAGCATGTGTTGCCGGCAGTCTATCGCCTGGAAGTATTGTTTTTATTATTATTTTTATTATTTTTTTTTTAATATCAGTATATATGCGTTTGTCAAAGTAACTATCAATCCTCATTTGGTTCAGATTTTTGACTCTAAATCCAAAACTAATTCAAATATTAATAGCATGTTTTTCTCTAATTCTTTCTTTTAACAGGAGTGTTGGAGTGCAACATTTAAACAACAATGCAAAGTGTCATCATTAGCGAGCAATTCATACATATTTTACAAGGTGGCAAATTCGTACACATCTGTACTACCTCACTCATACAAATTCATCCGATTTGTTTTTGCTAAATTGTACGTATTTTATGAGTTGACCTACACCTAACCCCGCCCCTAAACCTACCTGTTTTCGAGTGAGGTCGTATGAATTTGTATGAATTAGCACAAATTATCCACCTTGTACGAATTGGTTGCATTAGCTGGAGCTGCAAATGTTTTTTTGTTTTTTTTTTCTCCCTTAGAGCAAGCAACTGTTCCAATAGTTGAAAAATGTTACTGAAGTCAATTTTCCCTCCCAGACTTAGATCACACGAATGCTAGGTAAAAGAGTTACTAATACAGCAAGAATTTTGAGCCAATATCTGCCCCTATGTAAAATAAACACAGGCCCTACGTGTAGAAACAGTTTGATATTTACTTAGGGGGCGGAGAGAAACGTCAAAAAGTCAAAGTGATAACCGGTGAAAGGCTGACCTTTCGTTTACGATACATTTATTGTGTAAGGAAAAAATTGCCAGAGTTTCAAAATGCCAAGCTGCCCTCCTCCACAGAAGATAGAGGAGATTACCTGAGCCTGAATGCTTCACTTCGCTGCCCAGGCTAGTGCACGGGCCTCAGTAGCATATTGATGGATATAATCACTTTTTATTGTTTATTTTTGCTGATGAAGCATTGGTATATTAATGGAAAATTCGAATTAGAGTCATCCCTTGTCAGGTGCCTGGCCAACTATCACAACAGCACAAACAAAACCGCTCATGTGGCTGTCTTCCTCTTTCCTGTGGGATTCCTGGGGAAGCATATTAAGCCACAGTGGCTCACAAATGAAATTGACAGCTGAGTAAATCTGACTCAGAGCTGTGGGAGAACTCATGCAGCAAAGCACCACGTAGGAGCATCACTTCTTAAACTTCTGCAGGCTCTGGCCATGATAAACATGTACCGAGCTCCCACTGAGCAGCGTATTACAGGGTCGCTGTCTGTCGGATGGCCAGCTCAAGTTTTTCTTTCTCTAGTTGTCGTCCCTACAGGCGGATGTGTCAACCTATTTCAATCTGGTCTGAAGCTTTTCGAAATGCATACCATTTCCTGTCTTAATATGTAATACTGTTTTGGCCAAATTCCAATTAATTTTTCATCTGTTTCACGGAAATGCTAATCCGATGAACGCTCAGAGTTGGTCAGAACTCTCTGAAGAATTATTAAATCATAATATATGTAACATATATTTATATAAATATATATATATATATACATATCTTTCCTTTTCTGGTTAGGATGGCCATACCCTGGAGCATTTCCTGTACAATGACATAACTTACTGTATAACCAACATAATGTAGTTCAGTGCAATGTTGTGGAAATGAACTTGCTAGTTTCCCGAACACGGTTGCATCTCAGTCGCTTGAACCACATTAGCTGAACACTCAAGGGCCACTGTCAAAGGGTCACTGCACCAGAAAATTAACATTTTGTCATTATTCACTGTCCATGTCCTTCCAAACACATAACAACTTTGTTTATCTTTAGAACACAATTTAAGATATGTTTTAATGAAAACAGAGAGGCTTGTGAATGTCCCATTGACTGCCAAACAATTACCACTGTCAAGGTCCAGAAAAGTGTTGAAGACATCGTCTGAAAGCTACATCTGATACTTTTTATACAGAAAGAAAACAAAAATAACGGCTTTATTCTGCATTGTGTTTTTTGTACAAAAAAGATTTCACATACATGTGGTGGAGTAATATCTGGTGCTATTTAACTGAGTGATTTCTAAAATGCTGTTTTATTTAACAAGGCACCTAAATAATTTTATTTATTTGATGTTTGATTTATTGCAGGTTCCCTCTCACATCGTACTCTGGGGTTCCCGGCTCAGCTCAGCATGGTTCGGTTCTGGACAGCACAGCTTGGTTCGGTGCAGTTTAGTACCACTTTAGAGTGGGCGGGATTATCCGCATGTTGTTATAGTCACGCCGGCTCTACTGTCTTGACTCCTAGAAAACGCTTTGACTATGCATCGTCCCATCAAGCTCTCGCTCGATCCGCTCCTTGGCTATTAACCAGAGGAAGGTCTGTACCTCCTAACAGACCACGAAACAGCTTTTGGTTGTTAAAACAAAGCATTCTCTTTCTAAACAGTAGCGTTAGTTCCTTTGCTGACTGGCGCGTCTGTGTGTGTCTCTCACAAGTTCAGTGAAACTGATAGTGAGGATTCTCTCCGGCCAATCAGTGTTTGGCAGAGTGTACACGTTACAGTAATGGTACAGTACGCTTGGAACCTCAGCTGAGGTGGTACTAAAAAAAGTACCAGGTACTGTTCCCAGTGGAAAACCCCCCAAAAGTGAGCCGTACCAAACTACCATGCCGTACCATGCAGTGGAAATAGCGCCATTAGACATTTGTTCACACGCGCACTCTTCAAAAACTGAACTTTTTGAGGACATACAAAAAATACGTACATTGAAATGTGTTCTGATAGAAAGTTTACATTGTATTGTAGGTTAGCTTGCTTATTTCACACAAGAGCATATTAAATTAACCCTGTATGTCTTGCTAACAAGAAACAATGCTTGTAACAACAGATCGAGAGCTGTTTTGTGCTGTTTACACTGCTTCTGAATGTTGCTTTGAACTATTGTTTCCAGAAACACAGAATCGTTGAACAGTGTAATGAGGTAACGATGGGACATTAGCCATTGTTGGCTAACAATGCTTTTGGGAAACACACCCCAGGACATGTCCTGTAAAACTGACATGTGTGGTCACCCTACCTATAATGCTTTTGATACATCATCAAACCCTAAAATTAGCTTTAAGAATCAATGTGAATTTTTATTTTTTTTACTGTCATCATTTAAATTATTTTATTTATTTATTTATTGGAACAAAATAGAAAGAACACATTGAATTGTTCAGTAGTGAACAATTAACAATAAACACATGTGTAATTATGTTTCTCATTGATAATAAATGTATCATGAGCAGAATGATTGAATGATTTCTGATGCTGTAACGGATGCTGAAAATTTTTCATATATACACATTAAAAAATCTCACTAATCCCTTTTTTGTATTTTAAATAAAAACACAGTTTGCACAAGCATTATGAAATGTTTCTTCCATTTGTACAAACATAAGTGTGCCAATAAACCACAGTTCTGGAAAGAAAATGAGAACCTTTGAAATTTGACGATACATTTATGACTGAAACAATCGCTCCCAGTGTGAAGTATCAAAACAGATCACATGATCTCATAATGTCTTATTTTCAGCTATTCACCAGGCTTTACAATATTGAAGCACCACGGTTGAACAATACGCACAATCGCAGTGTTTTGTTTTTCTGGATGCATGCCCAGTAGGCCACAATGTGACTGCTACTGCTATCTTTGTGGTTAATAGAAACCTTGCGATATTTGAGGAGGCACAAGACTCAATTGGAACAGATGAGATACAGCGGATCCGTTGTTGCCAACTGTGGAATGGACATTGGCATCCTCTACTGCCTCCTAGTCCATGCAAAGATGCCTGTACACTTCTATAACCATCACAGTTTTTTTTTATTATGATTATGTCTCTCTCTTGTTTTCGTTTTTTTTTTTTTTTTTTTTGGATGGTGAAACCCCTATAAAATAATGTCAAATCTATTATTTTCACTTATCTCTAAAAACCCTTGCTACTCATGACACATTTCGTTTGCCTAATAAATGTGAACGTCTTCCATGCCTGAAGGCTTAGTACCCTTTCAGACTACAAGAAAGATAAACAGCTTTAATCATCGCATGTGTACATATGTAGACAGTTCAAAGCCATTTTTGCCACTAGACTCCAAAGTTCTTGGCGGTAATCCCCGGTAGACATTCTCCCAGCCACGTTCATCCACTGCAGGCGACGTTCCACAGTGTCATCTCTTCTATCTCATTACCCTATTTCAACAGACTGCCTGTCAATCAACATGTTTGCCAGCTGGAGGGATGTACTTTATTAGATTGCTGTATGATTGACGGGAACGAGGAGCAAGGGTTAAAAGAAAGCTGTAAAACATGTGGAATGAAGGCGACACTCTCTGTTTTGCCTATTGGGAGAAGACACTACAAACAGAACATAAGCCAAAACAGAAGAGCGGGTGCTTTGGAATCTTCCCAATTTTTTTTTTTTTTTTTTTTTTTTGTTTTTTGTAGCATGTGGATTATAAAAGCAACCAGAGGAATAAAGATGCACTACCAGTATCCTTTACATAAATTGCATCTCATTACTCATTCACACTTTCTGAAAAGTTGAAACTGAGCCATTACTCTCAGTTAAACATGGTAAAAATGTTATTTCTTTAAATGTCATTGACATCCACAGTTTCACATACACTAATGATATAAAACGTTCTTTTCCACCATGTTTAAGTTTTATTTGCTTTGTTTTTTTTTGTTTTTTTTTTTATCAGTGATTCACAGAAACACATACATAAAAGTGCAGTCTTTGTGAGCTAAGAAACAAAACAAAAAAGAACATAAACATATACAGACTAAATATAGATGAATAATCTTTCTAGAAGTAAATAAGGCAAAAAAGGTATACCATTTAAATAAATTAATGATAATTGTTAGTTCCTGCTCTTGTTAGGCAGGAAGTTTATGGTGAAATAAACAAACAAACAAAATAAAAAAACTCTGTGAGCTCCGACATTCTTAAATTAAGTCATTTTCAACCAACCCAAGTGACAAAACTGTGTACAAAACAAACAACACTTACATGTTTTTATTGTCACCACCACTATTGGTATTTTCTTCTTCTTCTTCTTCTTGCTAGTTAAAAATAGGCAGTTGTTTAACATATCAAAGACGGAAACTTGAGAGAAGCAGACACAAAAAGCAGAACAACCCCCGTATTCACAGAGCAAAGGCTGTCACTTCACACTAAACACCCAGACTGAAAGTGTTTATGCCATACCTTGGTATAAACAGAAATTTACAAAATATGAACAACTGCGACAATGCTGCCCAGCTTATAACTGAGCGAAGCCCCTGGGGGCCCTTTGCTGTTTTACTTCTTGATGAAGTGGGAATTTCTTGTGATTTCCAGCTCTTTAAGTAATACGCTTCAATAATTCTCTAAACTAGAAGGTGCAAACCATCACTGTTATAGTTAAGAGCTTAATAAATATCTCATTGTTGATCCAACAGATGTTGTTTTAGTTCTCCTGAATGTTATATTAGGCTGAAATGAGTTACGTGTTCAACAATGTGAATATTAAAACATTTGGTTGTGAAGTGACACACACACACATGCACACACTCAATGGAATTAACTTCATAAGCTCTTTGTAGTAGCATGATAAGGGCTAGTTATAACAATTTATTATTATTTTTCCGATTTGTTTTGTTTATAGACACAGAGACTGTGCATTTATAATGGCTTTTTAGGGACATTTAAACATTAAAAACAGTGCATAGATTTTTTTTTTTTTTTGGATTTCGAAACCTTATATAATGTATAATAAATAAATAAAATTGATCTGCTATTTATAAGAAAAATATGCTTGTTCTAGTTTTAAATTATTTAGTTTCATTAAGATAATCATAAGTGTGCTCACATACTGTATCATCAACAGTGATATTGTGTTGGTTGTTATATATAACTATTCTACAAAGCAACAGATCGTACAGAGAGGAAGAAAAAAAAAAACTAATTTATTCGAGTGGATTTTTGGCCGGAGTCAGTTTCTGTGATAATGTGACAACCTCACCGTTTACTAGCTGACCCATCTCCCCTATATCAGATCATGCGCACTATGAACTAAATATAAATCAAATCTATACACATATAAAACGCTTGGAATACAATTCATTTTATGTGTTAAATCTCACTTATTTCTGCCAGATGAGGGCGCCGTGTTTGATCTTATTTTTTTTCTTGGTTCAACATTAACCCACTGTAGATCCATACAGGACACGACAGACACGGATATGCCTCATCTATGTCCACTAACATCCGATATTTTCCTGTTACATCTTTATAATCTAAAGGTTTAATCGTAACTGCTTCTAATTGCGGAGCATGCACGGCATAAGATCAATTAAACACATGCATGAGCACAAATCAATGTTCAGGTTATTGGAAAGGCATAAGAAGTCGATAAAACGGCGCACCTGTTGTCTATCAAGAATGAATCACCATCCCTGGCGAACTGTCAAGCTAGAAAGATGTATTGTTGTGCGTGCAACAGCTCAAACTACTGTGGGTGACTTTGCCGCAGTTTTTGAACGCGGTGAAACGCAATCGTAAAATTATAAAATAAAGAAAATAAAGAATCCCACGCGTTAAATCTTCCTCCTGCTGCTGCCATGCAACCGGGCGCGTGCAAACTGGCCTTGATCCAACTAAAGATTACGCGTCACCCTTTCCAGATATACCTTAACGAGAGACACACGAGAAAGAGTGATCCATGATGCTCACTATTGAGTGTTTCGGCGATATCAGAAGTTAAATGTTGTTCTTCAATATTTTCGACCTGCTAGTCGCCCTCCATTCTCTCGCTCTCTCTATCTGTCAAACACACACGCACGCGCGCGCGAGTAAAATAAATGTTTTAAAATATAGATTAAAGAAGTAAAATAAAATACGCACAAAAATACGCGCTGTTGTTAAGAAATCTGTTACGCTCGCACGAACTGGCTGGGCTCCAACCAAAGATTACGCGTCACCATTTCCAGCTATCCCTCAACGAAAGACACTAGCAGAGCGCGTTATAATGTTCACTAGTGAGTGTTTAAGGGGTATCTGAAGTTGAATTTTGTTCCTTAATATTTTCGCCCTGTTAACCCCCCTCCCCTCGCGCGCTTCCCTAGCTCTCTCCCTCTGCCTTTCTCTCTCCCTCTCTCTGCATCTCTGCATTTTCTCTCCTCCCGCTTCACCGTGTGGGAAGCTCAATGCAGCAACAAAACCAACATACTTAGAAGAAGACGAGGTGGAATAGTTGGTTTATAAGACTGGTCTCATTACTCGGACGAGGACTGCACCAACAATACTTATTTTGACGATGTGGTGTAGGGTGGCATCTCTTTTTCGAGCGTATTTTACTCAGCTGAATTATTAATTTCCTCGTCGGTCTGACATCAGAGCACGTAGTTTCTTTTCCTCTTATCTCGCAACTTGCATAATCCCAAGAAACGACAGGAATCAACTGGAGTCGATTTCAGATTTTCGGTAATCGGGTTGAGCCGCGACGCGCGATGGATTGTTGCGATTAATTTATTAAGATCTGTATCAGTTCTGCTTCCCCCCCTTCTCCTGCTTCTTTTTTTTCCTCCCCCGGAACTGTTGAGCGAACTGTCCTTTCAAATTGCGTCTAAACTGATGCTCAGTTCATTCAACGGAAGAATGTTGGACTTGTTTTGCATCCAAATTCACCACTTGCTGTTTCACCATTTTTATGTTGGTTTCGAAACGAATTCATTTTTTTAGCGCAAATACGCAGCGCCGTGTTTGAGATGCCTCAAAAGAGCTCAGTAACCTTGGGATTTTATGACACAATATATGTTTTGTACAAGTGGAGCCTGACGAGAGAGGCTGAGACTGAAATCTGAACCAGACTGAATGGGAATAGTCCCTCTCTTGGCGCTCCCAATGTCCGGTGTTATGTGAAAAGGAGGAGATATTAACATTGCCGGTGAGTGTTGAATTCTTATCTTTTTATACACTCAGTTATTTGTTGGCAAAGCTTGATAATCCAAAGGGCATGATCTCTTTGTGCCGTATTTTAAAATACGTTTTTATGAAGGGGATAATACTGTCTCCTGTATGCGATGGAAAGAGACTTTTCCTCCCTCTTCGATTCACTGAAACACAAGAAATACGCTGATGCATACATTCATTGCGGTGTTAGACACACTACGTCAGTGTATTAAATTCTATACATTATATAAATGTACATTTTTTTTATTTATTTATTTTTTGATTATTAATTATTTTGTTTCAATTGTGGTGCTTGTAAATACAGATGGATTTATTTCAGTGTAGGCTCAAATATTACGTTTGGATCCAAGAGGCACATAACAGGTTTTTCCAAGTTCTTTGTGTGCGCAGAGGGCTTTTTAAACACCCCTGCTGTAAGATCTTGGCATTAGCTTTGTGACTCAATAGGAAACAGGCATGTGTTTTGATTGATTGTTTGTTTTTCCCCCCTCTAAGGTTACTAAATGGTTTACTGGGGGATTTGTAAAAGGCAAAATGCTGCTGATTGTTCTGTTGGCCTTTTCCATATCGGGTTCATTTTGTGACTCGGATTCGGACCTCAGAGCTGAGACCTGCAGCGCTTGCTCCTGCATGTCCATCGAGAACGTCCTCTATGTGAACTGTGAGAAAATAACTGTGTACAGACCTACACAGCTGCAGCCGCCAGTGTCCAGCCTCTACCATTTGAATTTCCAGAACAACCTTTTATACATCCTTTACCCCAATTCTTTTGTGAATTTCACGCACGCAGTCTCACTCCAGCTGGGGAACAACAAACTCCAGAACATTGAGGGAGGGGCCTTTGTGGGGCTTAGTGCATTGAAACAGTTGCACTTAAATAACAATGAGTTAAAAGAGCTCCGCGCCGACACTTTCCGAGGGATCGAGAACTTGGAATACCTCCAGGCTGACTATAATTTAATCAAGTTCATTGAGAAAGGAGCCTTCAACAAATTACACAAACTGAAGGTTCTCATTTTAAATGACAATCTGATTCAAAGCCTACCTGAGAACATTTTCCGATTCGCCTCCCTTACTCACTTGGACATAAGAGGGAACAGGATACAGAAGCTTCCCTATCTCGGAGTTCTGGAGCACATTGGGCGGATAGTGGAATTGCAGTTGGATGACAACCCGTGGAATTGCACTTGTGATTTGTTACCTTTGAAAGCCTGGTTGGAGAATATGCCCTATAACATTTTCATTGGAGAGGCTATTTGCGAGACCCCTAGCGACCTTTATGGCCGACTCTTGAAGGAAACTAATAAGCAGGAGCTGTGCCCCATGGGGACTGGCAGTGACTTTGATGTACGGATGCCCCCCTCTCAGCCCGATGGTGGGCTAACCATGTCCAACGTGGCACCTTCAACCATTGCACCTTTAGTGACCAAAGCACCCAAAACGACCAATCCCTCCAAAATATACGGCAATGGGATTGTCGCTGGCAACCCAGCTGGCAAAAATGGCCAAATTGTGTCCTATCAAACTCGAATCCCTCCCCTCTCCTGCCCCCAGCCCTGCACATGCAAAGCTCACCCTTCTGACTTTGGTATTAGTGTCAGCTGTCAAGAAAGAAACATTCAGAGTCTAGCAGACCTTGTACCTAAACCGCCAAATGCCAAGAAATTGCACCTTAGTGGTAATTACATCCGAGATATCAGTCCCACTGACTTCCAGGGCTTTGAGGGTTTAGATTTATTACATTTGGGCAGCAATCAAATATCCACCGTGCAGAAAGGTGTGTTCGCAAATCTCACCAACCTCCGTAGGCTGTACCTAAATGGAAATCAGCTGGAGCAGCTGCACCCTGAAATGTTTCTTGGGCTAAGTAACCTCCAGTATCTCTATTTGGAGTACAATGCCATAAAGGAGGTGTTAGCAGGGACGTTTGACTCCATGCCAAATTTGCAGCTCTTGTACCTGAATAACAATGTGCTCAGAAGTCTGCCTGCATACATCTTTGCCGGCGTTTCTCTCGCCAGGCTGAATCTGAAGAACAACCACTTCATGACTCTGCCTGTGAGTGGCGTCCTAGACCAGCTCAAGTCTCTCACTCAGATAGACCTGGACGGCAACCCCTGGGAATGCTCCTGCGATTTAGTGGCTTTGAAACTCTGGCTCGAGAAGCTGAATGAAGGGGTCGCTGCCAAGGGGGTCAAGTGTGCGTCTCCAGTGCAGTTCTCCAACATTGAGCTGAGGGAGCTGAAAAATGAAATCATGTGCCCAAAGCTCATAGTCAGGCCTCCTTTCATCCTGACCAGCGCCACCCCCATCCTCACATCACTGTCACCTGCCGGAGTCGGCAAGGCACCCCCCAGTGGCCCTGTGCCCTTGTCTATTATGATATTGAGCATACTGGTAGTTCTGATCCTCACTGTCTTTGTGGCCTTCTGCCTGCTGGTCTTTGTGCTGAGACGGAACAAAAAGCCAGCAGGAAGACAGGAGGGACTCGGCAACCAGGAGTGCGGCTCTATGCCTCTCCAGATCCGGAGGCACAATCACAAATCTAACAAGAAGGACGACCTGGGAGGAGAGACCTTCATCCCACAGACCATCGAGCACATGAGCAAAGCTCACACATGTGGAATTAGAGACTCAGAGTCGGGCTTCAAATTCGTTGACTCGGAGAGACAGAAAATGATGTTGTGCAACAGCGCCGACAAAGACAAGGACTCTCTACCCCTGGACCCCAGGAAAAGATTAAGCACCATTGATGAGCTGGATGAGTTCTTACCGGGACGAGACATGTTCCTCCACAACTACTTGGAGAGCAAAAAGGATTTCAACAGTATAGGGGTGAGTGGCTTTGAGATCCGTTACCCCCAGAAACCACATGACAAAAAAATGAAAAAATCATTGATAGGGGGCAACCACAGTAAGATAGTGATTGAGCAGCGTAAAAGTGATTATTATGAACTAAAGGCAAAAATGGGGACCCCAGACTACCTTCAAGTACTAGAGGAACAGACAGCCCTCAGTAAATTCTAGAGCATCATCTCCACCTGCCCCGTAATGACAAAAGTGCCTTAAGACAAATCTTAATGACCAATGGAATACCGGACTTGTTTCATTACACATCACGTAACTCCCTTAGAATCGGTGGCTGTGTTAAAATTACATACCATTTTTATGTTTCTGATGCCATTAAGAGTTAAGAATCACATCAATCAGTATCCTTAAAAATCAAACAAAAACATAATAATAAACAAACAGTCGTAGTTTGCTGCTATTGATATGAATTCCATCATTCAAATTCCACTGAACTTTGTTTTTACCAAATGATTGGGTCATGAAACAGTGTTGAGTGTACTTCATATTGACCCTTCTTCATTGTGTTTGGTTGGAAGTATTTTTAGGCATCTTGGGATGACAAAATCAAATGGAGTGGAAGAAATGGAAGTTGGCACATGCTTGAAAGTGGTGGAATACCCCAGACTCCCCTCTCTCTTGGATTATATTTTTGGGCACTTGAAACTCTTGGATTTGATTATATCTGAAGGTACTGGCAGCCAACATCCGTACATTTTGGATTATTCCAATTACCTGTAAAGAGCCATTTGATATTGTTCTACTGAAATGTGATTCTTCTTGAAGTGTTTGGTTATGGCACATGACAGGACATTCATGAACTCAAGAGAAACTAAACAGCTGCTTGCCATGTAAGCGTATCTGGATTTATTTTGTAAGTCAACATTATTTGTATTTGTGGGGCAGTTGTGTAAATTACAACAGTCGACAATTAAATTCAACAGTCTCATCAAGAAAAAAAAATAAAAAAACATAAATATATATATATATATAGTGGATTCAAGAAAAATATGGAAAATCCCAAAAAAAAGAAGAAAAAAAAACAAAAACATCGATGATCACTGTCACCTGTCAATTCGTAGTTTAACTTCATATTTAATTTATTTTTCTATGCAGAATTATTTAAAGATTATTGGTACTATTTAACAATTTCAAGGGACATTTTGAATGCTCTAAGTGATACAGGCGAGCTCTCTTAGTTTGAGCTCTGAATCTCAAATTCTGTTCTGACCTGAGTTACGTTCTGAATTCTGCTGGTGGAGGCATACAGATGACGGTGATGTCATTTTCACTGTCACGTTGCACGAGGTGAGGCCTCTTAGCGTATCACGTCTAACAGTTTGCTTATTCTTATATCCCAGAGCAACTTGTAAAAGGTTTCTTATTAACAATATGCAACCAAATAAGTGTGCATTAACGTGATATGATTCTGGATGATGCAAACGCATTGTGGGAATGAATTACTAATTGGCTGTAATTTACTGGACTTGTGGAGAGGATTGTGTTCTTTCGACACAACTGTGAGACTTAACTCGCCTTATTAAAAGGCTGGTCAGAATCATATCACTTTTCATGTGCAATATTATTACGCTCAATCATATTAGCTTGAAATTTTTTTCTTTTGTTTTCTGTTCAAATTAATATTACAGAAAGAGAGATCTTAATTTTTTTAAAGGGAAAGGCTTAAATTTCATTCAGTCTTTATTTAAAAATATTAAGTTAATGATTGTTTCAAATAGAATGTACCATGAGAGATAAAAATAAATACAATTTTATATCAGTCATGAGAAATCTGTATATTGGTTATTAATTTCATTGTGCAATCCTGTTGAGGTCAAGGTATTAAAATCCAATCTAATTTGCTCTGTCTTTTCTTTCTGCTTTTTTTTTTTTTTTTTTTTTTTACAGAAGTGTTATCATGTTTTGTTGATCGTCAAAGTTGCTTCTCAAATAAAAGGCCCTGAATGCTTTTACAGACAGTTTGGTAAATGAAGTGTCTTGTAGATTTTTATTCTACTAAAGCTGTTGAACACTAAGTTTTGCTCTTTAGTATGGTTCATCTTTAGTATGGTTCAAAAGGTCTTACCTTTTCTAGTTAAAATAAACAAAAAAAAAAAACAGATACATCTAAGATGCCGAGGGTCACTTGACTTGAGTTGGCAAAGGATAAGAGACCCATAAATGTTGGTTGAATTGCTTTCTGTTGATGTTGTGTGCGTGAGAGAGAAATGCAAGCAGAAAAAAAAAAAATCCATTTTGATGATAGCAGGATCGTGCTTTAGAGAGGCTCTTTACAGTCCTTCTCGTATGTACTTAATCTAAACATGAAGTACTGAGACCAAAACATCATGTGTGATGCACCGAATGCCTAATGTAACATGTTGGTATGTTAAGATGATATGTTTAGTTGTTTGTATGTTTAGCAATTTAGTTTCTTTTTTACGGAAAGGTTGATAATGTATTTTTATCATGACATGTGGTTCGGGATATTTGTTATAGTTACCAATATGCTATATATTAATGATATTACTAGCCTGCAATAACAACCACGTTTATATAACTAAATTCAAATAATACATCTTTACAACATGCATACATTAAAGTTACATTGTTCTAGATTTAGACTGTTCTTATTAAGCAGATTTCTCAGTACAAAAGTATTGCATTTAACCCAAACAATTAAAAGTTTCAGCTAAAAGAATTGATAGCTATTATTTAAAATATCAATGTATTTTCATATATAGTGAAGCAATGTAGCATTATTTTTTTCTTCTATTTTTTTCTTTAGTTGTCATGATGAAGTCCTCTGAATATCAGTCTATTAACAGACCATGTATCTTTAGTGTGCACGATTTGTTCTTACACCTAAATATTAATTTGCAAGTCGCAATTTGTAAGTTACCAAGAAAAACGGGATAAAAAGCCTTGCCCCAAATTAAGTATATTGAATTTACTATTGCTTAAATCACTTGATTGCTAAAGTTGTTTTGTCTTTTTTTTCCCCCACTTTCAAGTTGGCTTTGTTTTGTAAGGCATTTCTTTTTTTTCCGCTGAGGTGTGTGAATTTTGCACTGTGCCTTTAAGGAAAATATTACACCTCTGAGGTAGTCTGTGGCATTTAAAATGCAGTTTAAGTATAAAACTGTGAGTGCACTTCGACGTTTCAAGATAGATGGTTTACTGTACAGCTCCATTTAGAAAGGCCAAGCTTAAGGCAGTTACTAAACTTGTTTTTTTGTGTTGTTTTCATGTAAATGAGACTTCCTAGTGCACTAATTAACAATTGTACTGGAGGCCTGCACAATTGTGAATTTGTGACTCATTATTGCTAATGTTTCCTTGACAACCACGCTTTTGACATTGTTTTTATTTTTTGATATAGCTGCATTAAATGAGCCAGGGAGAAAAGTCATTGGTCCGTGTCTGAACACAAAGGCTTCAGTATTACACAGTTCGTGTGAACAGCATCGTCCCTTTCTTTCCTCATCACCTGTTTCTGCTCTATTTGACGCAGAAGTGTTTAGCTGCAGTAGCATGCACAATGCCAAAGGCAAGATTGAATGTTCAGATGTAGTCCTTTTTCATTAGTCACAAACGATGAGCTCAGCTGACTTGATGCGCTATTTCTCTGGCAATTTGGACACGTTGAACCCTTGGAACTTGTAGTTAAAGTGGAAAATGCAGGTGTTTTTGTGGTCTTAAACTGACTGGAGCATAGAGTCTTCTGCGGGGCAGAAGCAGTGCCAGCCATTTTCAGAGATGTAGAGGACAGCTGCGGGAAAATCCTTTTCAATTTGATTTGAAGGAAGTAAACAAATCACTGCTGCCTGTTGTTGGTGACAGGTTTACACAAAGAATTTTGGTGACAGGAACATCAGGGACGATACAAAAATGCTTTACGTGTCTCTTTAAAATGTGACATGAGACATGACAGTAGCACAACAGCAGTGTTTCACGTGAGTTTGAGAGGGTGTCTCGAAGTAGGGGCACAAGTCTGTGTGTGTGTGTGTGAAAGAGTACTGTTGAAGGAAGTCTTACATCAGGGAGAAAACAGGATTTTTATTTTATTACATTTTTTTTGGTTCTAATTTACAGACAGGAATAAATGAAATCAAAAATACCCCTGGTCAAAGAAAAATTGCATTAAAATATAATAACTCCCCCTGCATTTGAAATGCTTCTTCTGCTATTAGAATAATATTAGCTAATAATATGCATAGCCAAACATTATATCTTTTTCATCCTCGCTTCCTGAGCTATTTTGCGCTGAATTTTGTGTTTCGCATAAACACAAAATGCATTGTGAATGCTGTTTCATGTTGCTTTTTAAAAATCTCATGAAATATAAACCACTTCGCACAACAAAGTTTTTCATTTTCTTTCAAATGAATAACTCCATACATAAACATGACTTTATATGTAAAAACAGAGAGAAAAATGCAGGGTATTAACAGTTTATGAATGAAAATGTTTCATAAGCTGTCCCACCTGAAGCGCACACCTAAACATGTTTTATTAGCCCATTTCTAGCAACGCAACGTTTGACAGTTTTTGTTAAAACGTTGACAGCCTATTATTTAGTCTTTAAATGAGTTTACCGATCATTGGCGCCTTTTCTCTTTCGCAGTCAGATTCCAATTAGTTTTCTGCCTACATGTGTAAAGAATGTAATTTTGCTATTTGGTTTTGTATACTCTTTCAGTGATTTCCCTATGGAAGGAGAATTACCTACTCGTGGAATACAAATTCATCCTCACAATTCAGTCGGATGTAAATGAATAAGACAAAGAAATAGAGACGCACTGGAAGCTCAGGTGTCCTAGACTCCCAGAGCATGTCATTCTGCTCTACATCGATGTAACAAAGTCAGGATTTCTGCTGGTTTCTATTTGTCTGTTGTACGCAGGTTGTATAATCAGCCTCACATTAACAATTTACATGCTAAGGAAACGCTTTCATCTGGGCAATGTGAGAAGTTTAACAGTGTGCCTGCTATTCCTGCTGAAAGTCTAACCTTAAGATAAAGCGTTAAAGAGGTTATATTTAGAGTGGCCATCCGTCTAGTTTTAGGTCAGATAATTTGGTTTTGAAATACAGTGTCTGTCTGCTCATGTGGACTTGAACCTGATGCTCATTTGTCCTTCTTTTAAAATGACTATTTTATATGCAGTGGTGTATAATAAATAAGGGTTATTTTATGGTTATACCTATTAGTTGCTTATTAGGAGAGTATTAGCCATTTAATGCCTTATTGTACATCCGTAATCGTACCCAATACACTTAACAAGTACCGCACTAAATATTAGTAAGCAGCTCATTAGGAATCTATTGGGGGGGGGGGGGTGTAGTTAATAGTGAAAAAGTCTATTCTGAATTGTTAGTGTAGTATTATAGAGATCCTACTTGTTTTTTACATGGTTTCATACAATTCTTAGTGCTTTTTACTAAAGTTACAAATGTAATCATAATGTCAAGATTTACCACTAAATGTACCTTCAGTGATTATTTAAACGCAGCTTTAAATTCAAACAATTTTACTATTACTAATGCGTATATATGTATGTGTGTGTCTTACTAACTAATAATCAAGTCAAGTCAAGTCACTTTTATTTATATAGCGCTTTTAACAATGCAGATTGTAGCAAAGCACTTAACATTGTCAAATAGGAGAACAGAGTGATGGTAATGTAATAAGCAACAAATGAGGAATTATTGAGGGAAAAGTCAATAGTTAACAAGCATTACCTTCTAAAGTGTTACTATATGTACTCTGTAGCAGTATTTTGTCTCAGAAGTGTTCATCAGCAACTCGCTTCATATCTGATTGGTTAAAACAGTATATCAATGATTATTTATTAGTTTACTGTTAAGTAAACTTAATTGGTTCAGTTCCATATTCACAGTATAATTTCATTGTTCTATATTCATTATCTTATATATGAATCATTAAACTCATACCATTATTTATGCAATTGCAATAGCTGTATAAATGTTTTCCATTGATTAACCATATAAACATGTACAGAGATTCAGCTGAATGACCATTTCTACATTTTTTTGAGTTAAATAAATGTTATTTTCAGTGTGTTCATACACAAAATATGCATTAAATGGTTACTCGTATATGGAAATATGCATTACTGCAATCACAGGAGAAAGCAATGTAGAATGAGAAAACTAATAAAACTTTACAGTGCTACTCCTACTGTATGTTTCTCTCCTCCTCTGTATTTAAAGCTTATTGCTCACCCAGATCGGAAACTTGGGTATCAAAATGATCTCTGAGTTTTCCAGTTGTAAACGCATCTAGAGACCATTTATGTCCAATTTCCGACTAGGAAAGATAATGTAGATAGCATGTGAAGGCAGCATGAGCTGCATTAAATAGCTTGTGTATTACATTTAATTGCACTTTAGATGCAGCTCCTGCACCAAAATGGATTTTGCTGATATCAACTTCATTTGACTGGTATCAGCCGTATAGGCCTGGCTTTAAGAACAGGGATTAGACTAAGCCGGATTAGGACATTAGCACATTTAAGTAATTTTTAGAAAAAAAACAAAAAAAACAAAAAAAAAAAAAACACTGCTGTGTTGAGACAAAACAAAGGCACTGATATGTTTTAAGATCAGTCAGTGCAAGCTTCTTTCAGATGAAACGCTCAGACTTACATTTTAGTCTGGGACTAGGCTTGTCTGTGAAACCTGGGGATAGTGTCTTTATTATTCAAATCACATTTTATCAGGGCTGTAATACTCGAGTCCGGACTCGTTTTTCTAGCGTCTCAGACTTGTCTCTGACTCTTGTTTGTTTGTTGGTGTTTGCACTCTGACTTGTCTTGGACTTGGTCATTGGACTTGCCAAGTGTTCTTGTTGGTCTCGGCCGAGTCCAGCAATATCTTTTCTCCTTCAAAACAAAACCACACTCGCATGTTGCGTCTAAAAACACATGGGGAATGCTAGGCCCGATGCTCTAAGTGCTCTATACTAGCCTGCTCTCTATGCATGCGCTCCCGTGGCATCTGCAATTGCTAAGCAACCATGACCCGTGCTGTCCATGAAGACGCGGCAAAGGATACATGGATTTCCAGCACTAAAGATCCCTTGCAGTGGCTATGCTACTAAATTTATTTTAAATTACACTGCAAAAAAATGCTTTCTAAGACAAGATTTTTTGTCTTGTTTCCAGCCAAAATATCTAAATATTCTGAAATCAAGAAGAATTGTCTAGACAAGAAACCATTACTGTCTTGTTTTTAGAAAAAA
>JAUCMS010003232.1:0-26523 GCA_032357445.1 Enteromius radiatus
TCCAGTCTTCAGTGTCACATGATCCTTTCAGAAATCATTCTAATATGCTGATTTATTACTAGAATTGTCAATGTTGGGAACATGTGCAGCCAAATTTATATTTTTGGAACCTGTGATTTTTATATATATATATATATATATATATATATATATATACTGTATGCTATGACTTTTTTGTTCATATAATAGATCTATGGTGACTAATGTATTAATTTCTTTCAAAGAATAAAGAATAAAAATGTACTGATTACAAACTTTTGAACAGTAGTGTAACAGTAAATTACTAAAACAGTAAACTACTTGAACATTATTATCCATTTTAAATAAATGCTTCTCTTTTTAATATTTTTATGATCAAAAAACCATTAAGCAGCTCAACTGTTTCCAACACTGATAATAAAAATCATATTAGCATATTAGAATGATTTCTGAAAGGATCATGTGACACTGAAGACTGGAGTAATGATGCTTTATATCACAAGAATAAATTACATTTTAAAATGTATTCACACAGAAAACAGTTATTTTTGTAATTGAAACAATATTTCACAATATTACAGTTTTTTTTTCTGGATTTTTAATCAAATAAATGCAGCCGCCTTTATGAGCATAAGAAACGTATTTAAAGACCGTTACATATCTTACTGATATTTAATTTTAATTTTCTCCGTTTTTTTTTGTTTGTTTGTTTGTTTTTGCAGAATACATTGTTGCTGGCAAATGAAACAGCTACTTCATGGTTATCAACATATTGTGAAGCAGGTACAATAAATCAAAGGGAAATAGTTTGCAGCTATTTCTCATCATTCTAGAAATACGTCTTAATTAACACATAATGTTTGGCGTGGGGGAAAAGCTTTTCCCATATGCCTCTAGGGTAAAAAGATTAGATTTATGATTTACCCTGCCTAGATTTATGTGGTACCCTAACTACTTAAAGTTCATTATTTTCTTATGAATTTAAAATTATTAATAATTAACTCTTATGGTCACTCTCATTAGTCAAATGACAGGTGCTGGTTTTGATATTCTGTATGCAGCCTAATTATTTAATCACAATATTTGTACTTTATTGATTTTGTTTTGACAGAGATTACAGCATTCAGCAAATTTGATGGCTTTTATCCTGGAACTCAGGACAGTATTGGTAAATATTCTTAAAATATTGCACGATTTATCCTCAGGGTTGGACATTACCATATTCATGTTGACAAATGTTATACATGATGTAATGTTCAGCATTATATTACCATAATAAGCACATGAGTCCCTCAGATTGAATAAATGATTCTCATTACGAACTTGTCTATTATCAGGAAGTGGCGTTGAAGAGCCAACCAGGATGCCAGTCCTTCTCACCACCTCAGTATTATTCCCAACTGATAACAGAAATGGAGATCTTAGGATGGGATAAGTATGTTTTTCTAGTGGCCTAGTGCTTTCCTTGGCTCACATTGCATTGTGTTCTCTTATAATTACATACAGTACAAATCCTTTGCATTAATGTTAACGTGTAGAACATTAATAGCACATACTTCATCAACTTACTATAGTTTTATAAAATAAAAAAAATAAAAAACAGCATGTCAGATTTCTTGCTTTGTAATAGAAGAGGCTAATGTGGTGTCTGTCAGCCATGTATCAAACTGTGATTTCACTAGGCTTCTCATTTTCCTCTTTCTATTAATGTCCAAAGATATAATTATGATATTAGCAAATGCAAATTGGTCTAATTGGAGACCCACTCTCAAGTTTAATGGGGAAATGTAGGCTGAAAAGTTGCTGGAAATAAGGTGCACGTTTCAGACCTGAATTGCGGTCAGAAGTATTATACACCAGCGCTATCTGTAAATGCACTTGAGATTAATTAAGATCCTTAATTCGTGTCTCTGTTAATAGCCTCAAGTCCGGCACAGTTGCGGACCCTGATTGGTTTAGGAAGGGGGAAGTGCCGCAGAACCTGGTCATTTTAATGAGTTTTAGTTGCCTTGAAGAAGCCACATTTACTGTTAATTACTGTATAGATGGGGTCAGGTCTGTTCTCCCCTCTTATCCCCAGAATAGTTCAAACGAGTCAGATATTTAGAAAATTACAAAACATCAGTCTCTGGCTGCAGTGTAAGTGTGCTATTTGGAGTGTCGCAGCGAAGCGTTAGGTCATACGAAAATGAAACTTGAATATTTTGACTTTGATCTCATTTTGCTCCCATTTTACTGTGAGATATTGCGTTTGGTCTGACATCGTCATCGGAAACGGTTCAGATTTTTTTTAGACAATTGGTGCATGGGAGCCGTGGTGAGAGGTTGTCACACCTTGCACATGTATGAGAGAGAAGCGCAGGGCCTCTCGCTGTGGTCTTTTAACACCCCGCCAAGATAATGACACCTGAGCAGGTTTCCTATTGGCTGGTCTTCTCAGCATCTCACTCTAGCCAGCAGTTATATCTTAAAACCCATGATCCCTGGTGGCACCTGTGAGAATGGAATAACTGTACTATTTTCAGCAGCTGGCTTTTTGCATATCTGGAAAGTTGTGACGAGAAGTCTTCGCAAAACTGGCCTTGACGGTATTACGGCTTGTGTTTTCCCCATTTTACTATTTTTTTTTTTTTTTTGTACAGCTTTACGCTTTCATCTATGGCCTGTTTGTATGCAAACATGCCAAATGTTCCTTCGCCATTTTTGAGGGGAGCTGATTTTCTAGTTGCAAATGTAATGCTCTCATCAATCCTCCCAGCAAGACATCGAGCCGTCAAGCTGTTTCAATCAACTGAGGTGAACGCCAGCAAGGCCTGATACTGTGGCAGGAGATCCCTGTAGAATGCAGAGTGGCTGAATTGGGTTCCAACTCAGAAAAGAGATCTCAATTTTGAGGAAATGAATGATTGGTGTGATTTTGTGCCAAAAGCTCATATAATTGAATGTGATGCAAAAGATTTGTCCCATTGCTTCATGGGCTGTGAGAGAAAAACACTGAGCATTAAAGACGTTTTGAACCGTGGAACAGAAAATAAGTGTATATAAATATTAATATGCATTCATGAAAATGTAGAAAGTTATAGCTAAATATTACATTTGCATTCACTTAACTTACATACAGGGTTTCTTTCTGTCTTAAAGGTCTTTAATATATTAATTAACCTTTCCACAAATTAAAAGGTCTAAAGTTATAATAATTGTGACATTATAGTTGCATGCATTACAAAAAATCCCAGTGCTTTAGTCTCTTCGTTTTATTCAATAGTGAAATGATTGTGTTGGAAAAACAGTGAAATAATCGTGAGCTGAAAGTTTAAGTTGTGAAATAGTCAATGAGTTAGTCTGTTGTATTACAAAAAGTTAGTCATTTTCTGCAGTAATAGAAGAGGAGAGTGTGAGCCAATGAAAAGTGTAAAGGTTCTTCTCCCAGAGTTTTTATGTGGATCTAAGTGCTTAGGGACAGAATGTGGATATGTGATCCTGCAGTTTTTGCCAACGGGAACACTCAGAGCAAAGTGTGCATGTATGGACTAACCACGATATGCTGTTCCACGACTCGTAAATAAGCTGCTGAAATACAAGTGTGTCATGTGAAGTGCTGGAATTTTAGCAATAAATCAGCTGTGGTTGCTGTAGTCGATTCAAGACTTTTAGCACTCTTTGCTGAGAGAAATGATTGTGTAGGTCTGAGGAGCTTCTTTATGTGAAGAAATCAACCAAAATAGTATTTTCCCCTCCAAAACAAAATATATTTTCTGATTGATTTAAGTAGAATACCCAAAATGCACATCCTTCATTGAAACAATTCTGTTTTAACTTACAAAATATGTTCTGTAAGTGGTCACTGTTGAGCTGCCTGGTGTGTGTGTGTGTGTGTGTGTGTGTGTGTGGATTGTATGTGTGATGGTATTGATTTGTTTTGGCAGGCTGCTCTTCATTGATGCAGAGTTCCGCACACTCAAGCTGAAGGCAGAGGACTCTGCAGGTCGTCAACATGCCATTACAGTCAAGCTCAAGTCCAAGGTCAAGCAATGGGTCAAGCCCTTTTTTATTTCTCTTTTCTTTTTTTCTCAGCTTAATGTTTTATTTTATGATCAGTTTGTACGTGGTTCTTTTTTTAAGGGTCGTATGAATTACATTCAGTAAAAACTAGGTTTTGGCAATTTAACAATAATTTATATATTAATAACTTAATACTATATATATATAAAATCTTTTTAGACCTATATATGATGTAAATGATATGAATATAAATACATTGTAATATGTTGTATGTAATATGCACTACTGTTCTGTATTTATATTATATACCGTTACAGTTACTCTGTGTATGTGCTTTCAAAGTGAGACACTTTTTTTCTAAATGTGCCAATTTCTCCTTTGTTATAAAACAAGTTTCACATTGGAGTTCACCAAAATATTTAGCAAATTTAATTTTGCAAAATTCAGATTTTTATGGGTCACAGAATGCCGGATAAGTTCACGCAGCTTTCTGTATCTAGATTTTCAAACTCAGCTGGACTGCAAAAGGAGCAGAACTTTGGTTTAGGTATCTAACTTTAAGCAGGTGGCACTAATGTGCTGTGACTGTAAGATTATGTTGAGAGATGGAGCTGTGTGATTGTGGCAGGGCCTGAAGGAGAGGCGAGAGAGTGTGCGGGGATGCGGTGGCACAGATAAGACCATGAGTGATCCTCGTAAGGTGATTACAGGGGCCACAGAAGAAGCAGAAAATTGTGGCGTGTGAGTGGTTTAGTCTGAGAGTCGGGCTGTGTGAGTGGTGAGCTCTGCCTGGCGTTGGAAGCGGTGACGTGGTATAGATGCCAGTGGCTCCTTGTGGACACTGCACGGGGTCCTGATGAGATTCAGCAGGGCGTGAGAAGCCCCCTGTGCCCACCTGCCCACTGTCCTGCAGGGTGCTAAAAATAGCTGTGATCTACCCACCTCACATCTGCTCATCTTCCCAGAGCCGGGCACCTCTCATGAGGCCCTCAGTCACCCAGCAGCAGCTTACTCAACAGGAGCCAGTAAAGGCATCTCTGCTGCTGGTGGAAATATGGGTTGTGGGGTCATACCCATAGTTGTATTATTGGTCTTAGCATGGAAACATACTGTATGTAAGAGAACGTCAAGATTAAAAAGGTTGATTAAGAAAGGGCATTAGGTGTGGTAAGTTCTCCTCGTGTTTTACCTTGAGAATGAATATGCTCTTTAAATCTATAGTTTATATTAATATAAGTATATTATTAGTATTTTAAACTTTAATTGTTTTCATTATTTAATTTTATATTATGTTGTATATAACATGCACAACTTTTCGGTATTCATATTATATACCATATAAGTCTTACCAAACTAAAGTAAGAAGAATAGTACAGCAATCACAATTTTTTTGTTTGAATATAATTCATTTTCCTGTGATGGCAAAGCTGAATTTCTAGCGGCCATTAGTTCATTTATTAGTGTCACCTGATCCTTCAGAAATAATTGTAATATACTGATTTGGCTCTCGGGAAACATTTCTTCTTATTATCAATGTGCTGTGCAATATTATTGTGAAAAAAACCATGACATGTTTAGGATTATTTCATGAAAAAAAAAAGAACAGCACTTATTTAAAATGGACATCTTTTGTAATGTTATAATTTACTGTCACTTATTTAAAAAAATCTGACCCCATACTTTTGACTGAGTGAATTATTATTATTTGTACACTTTCTTATACTTTTACTTATGGAAGTCATAATTTCAGTCAAGTTGCCATTTTATCCAAGTAGATGAATCATTTTAAAACAGTGAATAGGTATAAATAATCTAAACATTTTTAATAACATATTTTTTCTGGGTTTGTTTTTTTTTTTTTGTTTTTACCAAGCAAAGGGATATTTAATATTAAAAAGCATAACAAAACAGCCTAATAAGAATTAATGATTACCTACATCTTACCTTTTACACTTTAATATTTGAAAATACCATTCCAGACTTCCATGAACGTTTTTAGCGATACAAACATTTCTAAATTACTGCTTGCTTACCACGTACAGTGTTTTAAACCATGATTATATACCTCCTTTTTCTCTCTCATTGTAGTATCCAACTGAGGCCCCAGAGTTTTCTGCAGATCTTCCTGTTCCTTTGGTCATCACATGGACATCTCAGGTCATGAATTGTTGAACTTTTTATTAATTAAAAAAAAAAAAAAAGTAGTATTAAAAAGTTGATTTGGGTTTTTAGCATAGTACCAAAATGTTCCTGTTTTTTGAAAGGGGGTTTTAACAAAACAAAACAATTAAAGTACAATGTTTTTAATTAACAAAGTTTTTTTGGCATTTGGAGGTGTGTTTTTCTTGATAAAAGGTGTTCCGTTCCACCGCCGCTTTGATGTTGCTTTCATAAAAAACAATAACTCCCCTCACAAAGGCTCAAACTGTGCCAAATAAACCGACAGGACGACGATCTGGAAAGCTACATATGTTAGCGGCCTCTAATGAGCCTCGACAAGTTTCCTCTTACGTATAACAATTAAAAGCGAGAACGGAGACCCATTTTTCACTGTCGTTTTCTTTTTATCATCGTCCTCTGTTTTCTCCTCCTCCCCTGAAAAACAGGCTCCTCTTCAGTCATACGTTTGCTCCAATTACTTTGAAGTGGATGAAAGCGACTTGGCATATTGCGCAGCAGTGGTGTGAGTTAGGGAGGGTTGTGCGTTGTGTTGGGTGAGGGATGGCAGTGGAACATGGCTCTCTGACAGAGAAGACCAGCTCAGCACACAGCAGCCTTCTGTCGGCTGAAGTCCTGCTGCGCTGCTGATGTCTTGATGCATCTCCTCTGTTCAGGGAAGAGAAAGGCCTGTCTGCTTGCCTCTCATGTACATTTGAATGAGTAATGATTACCTGCTCTCAACTGACTGTGTGTGTATGTGTGCATGTGAGAAAGAGAGAGAGAGTCAGTGAGTTTGTGAGTAATGTAGTATATGGATCAGGAGATTTGGCGGGGTGTGCTCTTTGTTTGGTGGCGGACACAGCAGTACAGGTGTGTCTCAGCGGGATTTACACTCAACCAGCCACCCGGTCTGACTCCTGGAGTGCACAAAGAGAAACAATGCTCACTGCATGAATTTTAACCCCTCAATCTATTTAAAAAAATGTTAAATACAATACCAATTTAAAAACATCTTTTCATGTATTTGAAAGACGTCTTGTATGTTCACCAAGATGGATACACTGGATTTATTTAATAATAAAAAAATTAAGTGCCTTTACTGTCACTTTTTTATATATATATATATATATATGTGTGTGTGTGTGTGTGTGTAAATTGATAGTATATAATTATTATATTAGTAAATGTATGTGTGTTTATATATATATATATATATATATTTTTTTTTTTTTTTTTTTTTTTTTTTTTTAAGTTAGGATAAATCTATTTAAATGCTTTTTATACTCATAAGATCTAAAATATATATAGGCAAATATTCATTTTTATTAAATTTTTTACTTTTCCTTAAACATCTCAACTAAAAAACAGCAATGAAGATTAAAAACAAATTAAATGATTACATATTAATAATTGCTGTTTAATAATTGAATGTGTTGACACTCACTAAAGGCTGTTCATTTGTAGTCAGGGTATGCATTTATTAGGTATACTGACATATCAAATTTATGCATCCGTTTATAATGAATGATTACTTTTGTGTTTATAATGTGCTCCAATGTGCTAAGGTCATTTATGGCTCTCCGCTACGTATTGTGTTTTATACAGTATAATACTAATTTGTTTAGCCCAGCATTGCTTCATTACGTGGTGGGCCCTTAACAATCACAATTATAGACTATGAGCATTAAGAAATACATATTTCTCTTTGTGCAATTATTGATTTATTTACTTGACACTTGTTCACTAAATGACTGAAAATGCACCATTGAACATTATGAGGAGGGACCTAATTGGGAGAGTTAACAGAACAGTAAGCATGCTGTCACCTCACTGGGGAGGAATCTATTTTGCTGTTCCACATTTCGGGCACATTTCCAAGAGAAATTCAATTATGAGGACATCCAGCCTGCACCATATATTTAAATAAAAGCATAACTATAATCACACAACCGGCATTAATTGGGAAATAATTGCTGCGTCTTTGCACCTGTGCAATGCTAAATTGTGTGTGCTGTATTGGCACAATGACCCATCATATTTGTTTTATGCTCTCCTTCCTATATCAAACCATCCCCTCCTGTGTGTCATCAGGAAAAATCTCATTCACATTAATATGCTCTAGTCTTAAGAAATACTAGATTCATCCAGATCACTGATTACTTTTTTCCCCGTCTGCATATCCCTTGCCTTAGTGCTACTGTCTAAAAAAAAAAAAAGTCATTTGATTTGTTTTGTTATGTTCAATTACCAGCTCTGGCTGCTCCATTCAGCTCTGACTCTGTGCTCTTCAATTTAACATGTATGGAAATGTATCAGAGAATCAGGCACATAATCAACATCAGCGCACACAAATTATGTGACAAAAGAAAAACACATGAGATCTCATCCACTAAATGCAGCCAGTCCTGTCCCTCTTAAATTAGCTGGGATTGGTTGTATTATGTTGTTGAGATATTACAATGCTTCAAAATTACTGTTGACAAATGTGATTTAACATCTCACAATCTAAAATCAGTCTAGTTTTCCTTTGGATCACAGCAAAAATACACAGACCACTAAAAATACACTAGCAGAGTTTCCATAAGTTGTGAATTTAACTGGATAAATGCAAAATTGGAATAAGCACCAGAGTCAGAGAAAAAAAAATTGTCACCTGCCACTAAACTGAGAAAAATAGGAGAAGAAACATAATAATGATCAAATACTGTAATAAATATGACTTCTTTTTTTAACGCTCATGTGGGATTTGGTCAGCCACCAATTGTGCAAGTTCTTCCACTTAAAAAGATGAGAGAGGCCTGTAATTTTCATCATAGGTATACCTCAATTATGAGAGATAAAATGAGAAAAAAAATCCAGAAAATCACATTGTAGGATTTGTAATGAATTAATTGGTCAATTCCTCAGTAAAGGAAGTATTTGGTCACATACAAACAAGCAATATGTCTAGTTCTCACAGATCTGTAACTTCTTCTTTTAAGAGGCTCCTCTGTCCTCCACTCATTACCTGTATTAATGGCATCTGTTTGAACTCGTTATCAGTATAAAAGACACCTGACCACAACCTCAAACAGTCACACTCCAAACTCCACTATGGCCCACACTGTGCCGCCAGGGACTCAAACCCTGCAGTGCCAGATGTGTCCCCCTGCTTAAGCCAGTACATGTCCAGGCTCGTCTGAAGTTTGCTAGAGAGCATTTGGATGATCCAGAAGAGGACTGGGAGAATGTCATATGGTCAGATAAATCCAAAATAGAACTTTTTGGTAAAAACTCAACTTGTCGTGTTTGGAGGAGAAAGAATGCTGAGTTGCACCATACCTACTGTGAAGCATAGGGGTGGAAACATCATGCTTTGGGGCTGTTTTTCTGTAAAGGGAGCCGGACAACTGATCCGTGTAAATGAAAGAATGAATGGGGCCATGTATCGTGAGCTTTTGAGTGAAAACCTCCTTCCATCAGCAAGGGCATTGAAGATGAAACATCTTTCAGCATGACAATGATCCCAAAAACACTGCCCGGGCAACAAAGGAGTGGCTTTGTAAGAAGCATTTCAAGGGCCTGGAGTGGCTTAGCCAGTCTCCAGATCTCAACCCCATAGAAAATCTTTGGAGGGAGTTGGAAGTCTGTTGCCCAGGGACAACCCCAAAACATCACTGCTCTAGAGGAGATCTGCATGGAGGAATGGGCCAAAATACCAGCAACAGTGTGTGAAAACCTTGTGAAGACTTACAGAAAACGTTTGACCTCTGTCATTGCCAACAAAGGGTATATAACAAAGTACAAAGTACTGACCAAATACTTATTTTCCACCATAATTTGCAAATAAATTTCTCATTTCGTCTCTCATAGTTGAGTTATACCTATGATGAAAATTTGCATAAAAAGACTATGGCTGTCAATGGAAATAAATATGATCTTATTATGACTATGTCAGTAGAAGATTAATTAAATAACATTAATCTCATAAATATCATTTCCATGCAGTCTTTAAGCAGAATTGTTTTTCTTTTCACAAATTAATGAAACACCTAATTTGAAATAAAAAGTTTACCTTTAGCAGTATGGACATTCGGTGCTTAAAATATATGTGCTGTTAGGATGCCATTCTTTTTAGATATGCAAAAGTTTGATAACACAAAAAATCCATTTCAGCTGCTGCCTTTTTTGAAGCTTAATAAGCCTGTTCGTATTTATCAGCGCTAAAAATAAATCAGTGGTCGTAGCTATGAGAGGATATGGTGTCCAGACTAAAGCGTTCTGATTTTGGGCTGAGATTAAAGACCTTGTATTGGCAGCCGGGTGGAAAGCGAGGAGTGTGGGTCTGAGGTCACAGCGGTGTGGGCGACCTGTGCTCCCTCACTCTGACAGCATGGAGTGAAACGGGGCCAGAGCCCATCAGTTGTCAATCATCAGCTGTGATTTATGAGCGGCCATACTCAAACCATTAGCTCTGCCTCGCCACTGGACAGCTCCAAAGGAAACAGAGGCCTACTGTGTTTGTGTATGTTAGAATTAGAGGAAGCCGTTATGCTGAAGCGTAGATGGGTTGTCTGTGGTTCTCAGTGATCAAACGCTATTGCTGAATTTCTCTTGTTTGCTGATGTATGAGTTTTGGTCTTTTCCTGTTCAGTCACTTTTTATATTTGATTTGTTCTTGGTTGGTGCTTTAATCAATGGTTTGTTGACAGGTAGTTGATGAAGACTTGGCAAGACTTCAGTGGGAATGTTTCTTTTTTTTTTTTTCATTTTCCTCCCCGAGTGTTGATGCCAGAGGGTTGAAGAGTTTGTATAAAGCAGTGATATGAAACCACATGTGGACAGTATCAACATCTTCCATATGCAGAAGTGTTCAGGAGTTATTAAAGACAGCCTAGCCAATGTCAGATTGAAAAAAAAAAAACCTGTTGTTCCTGCAGATCAAGAGTTGCACAAAAATTTAAAAGGATATTATTTCTAGTGTCTAAGCACTTCTGAGAGTCGGAAAAACGTTTAAGAGCACAACCGCGGACTGAGAGACTTCATGTCCATTTAAAATAAAATGTCTGAGCCAATTGGATTTGAAATTAAATGTGAAAAATCTAATGTATAAAAATGTAACAGTAATTAATTGATCAGTTGCATGATTATGCTTTAGTGGTATACAGTGTTTCAAATACTATGGCAGAAAAAATCTATTCACGTTTAATCTCCTGCAGATTGGCATGATGAAATGCAGTCACCCTAATTCTACATGAATGGTATTGATCATATTGTAAACAATTCATCTATGCATATGTTTACTTTACATTACGTATAATGGTTAATTAATTAATTAATTAATTTTAGTATAATAAATTAAAACATAAAGAAGAAATGTTTTATTTGAATGAAATGAGGGTGAGGAAATGAATTTAAAAAAATTATATGTTGTGAGAGTGCTGTCAAAAAATTAATCACATTAATCATATTTGCATTAAAAAAGGTTTTTGTATACATAATGTGTGTGTGTGTACTGTGTATATTTAGTATGTATATATAAATACACACAAGAATTTATATTATATATAAAATATATTTAATATATAAACTTTTCTTAAATATAGTCATGCATGTGTGTATTTACATATACATAATACATATACACAGTATTCAGTGTATAATATGTATATTTTGTAATATATATTAAACACATAAAAATTGGCCCATCTTAGTATTTTTGTCTTGTTACTAATCAAAATATAAAAAAATTTACTAGAAATGAAGATATTTACTCTTTGTTTTCCGGGGACAAAAATCTAAATTAAGTTCATTTTGCTTAAAACAAGTAAAATGATCTAAGTAAAATATTTTACTTAGCCCACTTAGCAGATATTTTTACTTGTTTTAAGCAAAATGCACTACAACGAAATTAGATTTTTGGCTAAACTGCCGCTTGGTGACAAGCGTAAGTCAAAATACCAACTATTCAAGTAGGAAAAATACATTTGGGACTAAATGATTGGCCTTTGTTTTACACACAGAGCAGCTTAGCCAGCGTCCACAGTCAGTTCCTGTTAAATGTGGAGGCTCTGTCCGAGTTCTGGTCGGTGCTGGATGAGATAGATGAGCAGACCTGGGTACTGGAACCAGAAAAACCCACGAAAGCAGACTCCATGAGAAGAATCGCCATCGGTAACATCACATTCATATTACTGCTGCACATTTGAATCTCATTATTTGCAGATCACCCGCCATCCATCCCGCTATACCCATCCACAATCATTTCCCCGTGATATTAAGCTGCCATATCGCTGTTCTTCCCCAGGAAACAATGTCTCAATAAAGGTACAAATTGACCCCAGACACCCCAAAATGCTGCCGGAGTGCTGTTTGCTCGGGGCTGAACACGGTAGGCATTTTTCATATCTGCAAATCTCTGTTTATCTCCATACCGCTTTTATTACGCTTTCCTGCATGTGAGAGGCAATTCGGAAGTGAGAAACTCGTGCCTCTTGTTTTTCAATTACCTCCGTACATAAGTGCACACGCTGTAAATGCTTTACTGCATTTAGACAGGAGCGCTACAGCTGGAGCGGCCCAGCTGACAGCCCCGCAATATGTTTGTGGCGCAATGTGCTTTTAAGATTTGGAGTGAGATGGTGCCGGAATGGAGGTCAGTTTGCACTATTTAAGCCGCCGTGATTGTTTCTTTAAATCAAAGGTCATGCTTGGCTGACAATGGCACACAGAACACATTGTCGGTTGCCTAGCAATGTTATTCATTGATATTAAATCCACACTTCAGTAGTCAAGACGGTGGCAGTCGCGGACCCTCCGAGTGCGGGGTCAGACAGAAATATTGCTTTTTGCATTTACAAATGACAAACAGAGAGTGCGGCTATCACGTTCCTCCCAGATTGATCTCTCGGGTGGAACAGCCATGATGAGCGCGTTTTATTTGAATTATTTGAATATTTCCCTTTCTGTCAGACTGTTTGTCACAGTGGGAAATGCCCTGTGCTTTCGGCTGCTCTGCTGTGGCATTTCTTCGAGAGAATAGAGATTAGAGGTAAGAAATGACGCGGCTGTGCATTGTCTGTCAGGGCTCTGCGATCAGGTGAGGAACGCTGAATGAGAGATGAGGTAGAGTTAATTGAAACTGCTCGGCTACATTAGGGGGGTGAGCGGCGTTCTTGCCTTCATATACAACACTCCCTCGGGCTTGTTTTTGCCATGCAGATTGATTGATATGATTTATGTTGATGGCGTTTTTGTCCCCCGGTGCTTTGCAAACATTATGAAGTCCAGTGTGGATCGCTATTACGAAAAACATAAATAAGTCTGTATGTTTTAATAATTAATAATTGAAGATGTGACAGAACAGATAATGGTGCACTGTGTTAACTAGGGTCAAAAAAACAATAAAATACCAATAAAAAATTAGATGAGATAAATATAGTTTAATAATTAAAAATATGTTAATATTGAAATTAATTATTTAAATGAATATGGATTCATATGAATATGTTTTTGAATATATATATATATATATATATATATATATATAAAATGTGTATTTACTTATTTTTACTTTTAATAAGCAAGAACACGTTAAATGAATCAAAAGTGACGGTAAAGACTTTTATAGAGTTACAGAAGATTCCATTTCACATAAATGCTGTTCTTTTAAACTTTCTATTCAAATAATCCTGAAGAAAATGTATCACATACTGCTTTGAACATCAGTGATAATAAGAAATGTTTCTTAAGTACCAAATCTGAAGGATCAAGTGATATTGAAGTCTGCTGAAAACAGGATTTTTTTATTTTATATATATATATATATATATATATATATATTTAAAAAAACAAAGTCATTTTAAATTGTAATATTATTTGACTGTATTAACAGTTTTTGCAATATTTTGATCAAGTAAATGCAGTCTCTTGAGCTTTAAGGGTTAGTTGAAAATTAATTCATTAATTATTCACGACCCATAAGACCTCTGTTAAATGTTTTTGATGATATCAGAGAGCCATCTGTCCCTCCATAGACAGCAATACAACTGATATGATCCCAGATCCAGAAACGTTGTAAAAACAAGAGTAAAACATGTGACATTACTGGCTAAACTTTTTTGGTTTTGGAATGCTAAGAGAATACTTGTTTTGCACAAAGAAAACAAAAATAACATCATTTACTCAACCATTCTTCTCCCGTGACTTACGTCTTCTGTCATTTTAGCACAAGCTTCCACTAGACATAAACAACTGCAGATTACGTACATGTGCATGCTTTCCCCCGGATGTAAACAAGGTTGATTACATCAAATACACTAAAGCTTGCGTATAAGTTGCGTTCTGATATTTATACTGATTTATTTATTTATTTATTTTTCTGTTCATTGTTTTTGCGCAAAAGTATTCTCCAAAAGTGAAGTTGAGCCACTGATGTCACATGGACTGTTTTACCAATGTTTTGACTATGTTTCAGGATCTGGGATCATTTCAGTTATATTGTTGTCTATGGAGGCTCAGATGGCTCTTTGATGACATCAAAAATATCTTGAGTTGTGTTCCAAAGATGAACAAAGGTCTTATGGTTTCTGAAACTACATGAGGGTGAGTAATTAATAACAGAACTTTCATTTTGGGGTGACCTACCCCTTAATGTTTTCTTTCAAAAACATAAAAAACCCTAACAAAAAATCTAAACCTTTTTTATTATTATTGTTTGCTAGTATTGAGTACTTACTCAGCTGAGTACTGAAGCATCTGTTCTTTTGACATTTGACAATAATTTGAACTCTTGCTTGTGTCTTTCAGTTGTCACTCCTTTAAGGAATAAGTTGAATGCTAATATGCATTTATGGTAAGCAAATAATTATACATTTCTGTTTGATTGCGATTACTTTTTTCAGAGGGAGTTTGAACGTGATTAACAAGGAATCAAAGTGGATGTTGCATATTTCAATGCAAATTTACCATTTCATATGTATGCCGCACATATCGTTCGGTGGATATCTGTATTAGAGTGTAAAATGAATCAGAAACCACATGGTGAGAATGTCTTGGCCAAGAGTGTTGATTCTCACAGTGATATACTGGATTTTTTGGGCAGTAATCACTGAGCTGTATTCATTATACCATCATGACTTGACTGTATGCGTTTAATTAGTGTATGAAGGTCTGATTTCCTTCTCTCCTCGTAGGAACCCTGACTGCAGTGTCCTACAGAATATGAAGGATGTGTTGGAGATAGAATTTCCATCGCCTACCACCCACGAAAAATCTGTACGTTGCATATTTTCGTCTCATACACTGCCACTTACAATTAGTTCCACAGCACCATCACATTTGAAGCTTGCGGTGTGTTATTTATTTTTTTTCCCACCTCCTTTTCTCTTTATGTTTTTATCATCGGGAGAGGTGGCTACGGATTTCCTTTAATTGGGTTGTTTACAGATAAGATCATTACAATAACAAAGGTGGCAGAATCTTCAGCACTATCAAGAGCTGTTTAATCATAGCTCCACCATTTATCTTTTTTCCTTGTGCATTTTTTATGCGTTCTCTCTTTCAGCTCGCGGGTTGAAAGGGCGCGGTGTTTATTCACAGTCTGTACCGCAGATTAATGCTTGACCATCATTAACATTCTGAAGCGAGAAAAGTTTACTTGACCAGATGTAGAAATTTTTATCTTCCATCCTTTTAATGGATTGCTTAGGAAAAAAAAAAAAACCTCTAATTATCTGAACAGCAATATGCGAACACGGACAGCGGAGGAGAAGAGAGCAGAAGCATGGGAATTGGAGGGGGGTGTAAAGATTTTCTAGCCTGGATGAGGCGTCTTGCTAAGCAGGAGGATTGTGTGAAGAGGGGGTCAAGCATATATAGGGTTGATGAGTCCACCTGAGTCTCCTCACCCTGTGGGAACAAATATGAGCTGCCACGCACCAGCAGGGAGAGTGCATTTCATTTGAAGGAAATCGAGACTGGATTTAAAATACATTTAAATTACAAGTGCTCCACACTGTACATCCCTATATGAAGTATTTTAAAGCTTAGTGTGAAGTACAAGTCATTGTTTTCTGATAATCAGTGCATCCATGAGAAAAGTAGCAATTATTTGTTTTGCTTTTGCTGAATATTTAAATTGGTTCATCCAGTACACAGGCGGAATGACTCATTTACAAATTCATGTGTTTAACTCACTGACTCCATCAGTAGCCATGGCAGGCTTTTCTCTTTTTTTATTATATATTTCATTTCAGATTTATTTAAATTTCAGAAAACTATTTTAATAGTTTCAGTTTCAGTTAGCATCAGCACTGCTCACTAGAAAAGAAGGCTATTAAAAAAACCTATCAAGCTTCAGAAGCCCTCTAATATATTGTATGAGTGGACCACTTCTAAGATGCTGCTTTTTTTGTAGACTAAAAAGTTCTATCCCCACTTGTTGTAATGGAAAAGAAGGATATCTGGTAGATATGTCAAAAATGATCCTGTTATGCACCAAGGAAAGTAGAAAATCCTACAGGCTTGAAAAAAACACAGAGGTGAGTTAATGATACAGATGTAATTGCTAGTTACAGTAAGGTAAAACTTCTCTCATTTTGTGGTTGTGTACTCAGAGTTTCAGTGTTGAATGTGGCATCTGCTACTCTTATCGACTTGAGTCAGCCATTCCAGATCAGGTCTGCAATGACCCACGCTGTGGCCAGCCTTTCCATCAAGTGTGTCTTTATGAGGTAAGAGAAATGTAAAAGTATTTTAAACAACCGAACAATCATAGGTTACCACGCCAAGACCACTTTTTTTTATGTGGTTGCATTTATTTAATCTTTTATTGATTTGTCTTCACAGTGGTTGAGAGGTCTGCCCACCAGCCGCCAAAGCTTCAGTATAGTGTTTGGAGAATGTCCTTACTGTAGCAAGGTAATCTTCAACTTGATCACAAAAACAGCAAATGCACAATAAAAAACACTTTATTTAAATCCACATATACATTTTTTTAAAAAGGAATAGCTCATATCTAGTGATTTAGAAATAATATATGCTATTTTTTTTTCTCCCAGCCCATCACTGTGAAAATGGTCACAGGAAACCCTTAACAACGATCTGTTCATTTCAAATACTGTTCACGTAGTGTTACGACTCCAGTGAGGGTAATACCAACAAACAACAACAGCCAGTGTTATAACAACAAGGATGATTAACATTCTTTTGATTGGCCATCTACCCTGAATTTCTGATTTCCCCAAACCATCTCTGTAATGGTACTGTGATGGTACATCACTTCCTTCATCATCAGTTTCTTCCCACTGGTTCTGATTCCAGCTGTGTTTCCCCCAGTAGGCAACTTTACTGCTCAATACTGTACGGTCATCATTTAGTCTGAGAGTATGTTTTTGCTGGTTTTGTCTTCTCGTCGTGGTCTTCAAGGTCTTGCCCTCATAAACATCTGTGTTCCTCTTTTCCTGTGTTGTTGGAGTAAATGTTATGTTTTAAAAATATAAGAAATACAAAAATGAGAAGGCCGTTATGTTGAATTTGTTAATATACTTTGGTTTATCAAACAATAAACACTGCAAACCATATTTATATTTCCTGTGACTCTTGCTTTTACAACATTGATCAATTTGAATAAGTGAATAATTGACTGTGCTCTATTTGGCATTTGATCTGTGCTCTGCTGCTGGTTTTACTTGTTCAAGTTCTTGTCTCTGTCTGGCTCCTGCTCTTGTTCTAGGATGAACTCGTGGAGGGAGGGGCTCATCTTCATCACTGATGTCCTCGTCACTTTCATAAGGCATAGACCTTTGCCTGGTGTTTCCTTTAGCGGCCATGTCTGCTTTGTTTGGTCTCTGTGAAGATGACACCAATGAATAATACTGTATCAATGAGAGTTATTAAACCACTGTATGATAACACTATACATTTATTATGTACGCATGAGTAACTTTCTGTTTTTCAAAAATACTGAAAAAAAGTATAACAAGTACCCCAATTCTATATGATGATGATAAAACTTGTTTCTTTAGCACCTTATCTTAATTCTGAAGCATTAAGGAACACTGAAGCCTGGTAATTAATAGCTTCTAATGTAATAACCAGTAAAGTAATGGCTGCTGAAAATTCAGGAATACAAAAACTGAATAGGGGCCAAGCACCAAAGGTGCTGAAAGTCTATGGAAGCTATTAGAACCGCTTGCGGGAAAGTAAAAAAAAAATTGGCATACAGATAGAGGACAGTGTGAACAGGAAGTTTGTGACCGATTTTACTTCCGTATTGTGACGTACTTACGAGAGAAACAGAATATTGAATGAGTAAAAATCTATTTTTTGAAATGTGTCTGGCTTGCTCAGATCATCTTCAGACAATGCTGGCAAACCAAATTCTGTTAATGTTTTTTTATTATATTATATTTTTAAATATTTTACAAAAAAAATATATTTATTTAAAAAAAAAAATAGCTGATACATATGCATACAAATGTTTGCATTGTGGCTGGCGTTGTTCATTGGTGAGGCATCGACCAATAAAATGACTTCATTCCCACCCCAGCCCCGCCCCCGACTCTGCTATCTCAAGTTTGCATTTACAAGTGCACAAGTGAGTTTTGCTACAGGGGTCAGCACTGGGTCCCGAGAAACCGGATTGAAAACCACTGCTTTAGCAGATTCTGACCAAATTTAGTATGTTAAACCAAGCATGACCTGAGGGCATGAGTACAGTCAGCACAGTGACACCTACTGGTCAAAAGATTTTATTTGTTTTTTTAAACCATAATTGTTCATAATTTAAAAACATTTTGACCAAAAATCATAAGATTGATCTGTTTTGCTGTATTTTTGATCTAACAAAAGCAGTCCATTTGACCATAAGTTTCAAATACATAAAAATAAATCTTGCAGACCCCCCACACTACTGTATGTGGTGTGGTAGTGTATATATTTGTTTACTGTATGCTGTGTATACTGTAAATACCCATTTATACTGTGACAAAAATAAGTTGATTCCCAAGTTAAACAACTGCCTTTTAAGCCAATTGTATCTCATTTTTTACCTGTTGGTGTGTTTCTCGTTTTGTCTTGCTCCAAACTTTCTTTGGTGTTGACCTGCACAAATCTTCCTCATCATCTTCCTCTGCTGTCACCACAGGCTTTGATCTTGCTGTTTTTTTCTCAGTATTCTTGGGCTGGCTTGCAGCCTGTGGGAGGTTAAGTTGAATTAAATGACAGAAATGTACTTGCTTTTGTCTCTGAGCATTCACGAGAGAAAGAGAGAGAGAGAGAAAGAGAGCACTCAATGTTCCCTCCCTGACCTGGATCCTGAGTGAAGAAGACCTGCCCTGATTAATGACATCTACTGCTCTCCCTAAGGTGGCAACTGTCCAAACTAAATTTGGCCACAGATCACCAGCGAGGTCAGCTGTAGGCAAAATAAACTCCAGGAGTGTTGGAGTGTCACAAGGAGCCGCTGGCCTCACGCTGCCTGACGTGGTTTCAGGAGAGCTGAGACACGAGGGGGACATTGATGGTGTTGTTTTAGCTTTTATTCAAAGGAACTGAAGCTACATCGTCTAGAAGGAGATGAACAGAACCACAGAGAAAAATAGAACTACAAAGAAAAGGGGATTCAAATCTTAATGTCCTTGCTCTTGACACTGATGCTTTCCATCTGTGCAAAAGGTAGTGTGGTCAAGGTCAGAGGAAAAAAGACACTTCTGTACACTGCTTTGTAAGACCTATTCATGCAGTACATCCTTGTACAACATTAAAATACATTAATACTGCAACTATTTCCCAACTACCTAGGAACAAAACAGGAACATCTATGTACCCACTAAAGGAACAATCAAATCTTCTCAGCTCTGGACTTGCAGTAATCATGGTTGTGGAGAATTGCAAGCATAATCATTAACCTTTGTTAGCCAATTTTTCAAGTGACTGAAATCCAAGTCATCAGAACTTATGAGTAACTTATGCTCAAGAGATCAAAAGAAAGCTGCATGGTTTAAAAGAAACTAAATACATCACTATACTATTGACCTTTGACCTTTTTTGAGAGTTTTTTTGACAATGTCACTATTTTTTTTGTATGTGCGATTCATGCTTTAGTTATAAAACACTCAAAGGTCAATCTAAACCTGTAGAGGTGAGATGTGTTCTTTAGGTGGTCTACTACATTACTGAGCAGAGTGGTTTCAATATCAGGAAATGACACCTTAAACACTGAAGGGTATTTACCAACCCTTCTACAAATCCTCAACGCTGAGTCTTCTCTATTGAACCACAGATCAAACCACTGGACAGCTCCACATAAAAATGAGAGGCAATTCTAACTGGCGCTCTTTTGGCCTCAGCAAAATGTGTGTATTCAACAGCCCCAAATTGGGTTGCTTGGGTGTTTGCAAAAGTTCAGTGGTTCAAGTTGGCAGTGATCAACTGTGAAGTGATTCTAGATGAATTAAGGTCTCTCCACTCCAGACCTCTTGAGAGCCAATAAGCCTTTTGGCAAGGTCAGCAAAGGTTAACCTACGACACCACGTCAAAATTTCACCAGCTCATTCCCCTTATAGAGGAAAAGGGCCATTCTTGTCTCTTGTATAGAGTGCAGTGTGTTGTATTTTACGCCGTTTAATTCTGAAAGCACATATAGACACTGAAATATAAACCTCCATGTGATTGCAATAAATAAAAGTGCTTTAATTAAATAGCCTTCTTGTACGGTCTTGACACTGCATTGAGCTTTGGCCCCACGCTGAGGGCCTTCAGTAACTCTGAGTCTGTCACCACTGTGTAAATCTACTTTTTTCTGGTCTGCACTACTTCGGCCCGACTCCAACGCCGCCAATAGGCCAGTTAGACAGCTCAGAGCAGAAGTGGGAGTCAGTGTAGCAGGGAAAGGGTCAGAGGAGGGTTCCTAAACCTGAGCATCTCCTTCTCTCTCCCAGACAGATAAATCTGCCGCAGCCCACAGGCTGCTCTGAGTGCTCCAGCCCCGGCTCATATGGTCTCTATTAAGACTACTGGGCTGCTGTGCCAAAGCATCTCACACTCACCCTTTGTGTGGTTGGCCTGGCTGTCTCCGATGGTCTCGGCCTAGAGAGGTCCAATGGGCCTTGCGGCCCGGCCACTGACAGAATCTTCCTGAGTGCCTGGTAGTCTGGCTTTTCATTGTAGTCAAGGTTTTTTACAATGGACAGGTACCTGGCTAACTCTGCAAGGGGTCAGAAAGGAGAACATCTCACACAAAGCCTAAAGGTGTAGTTCCCCCCAAAAAAGAACATTCTGACACCATTTATATATCCATTTCATTCCAGACTTTCTTTTTCTTTGGAACATAAAGGGATATTTTGAAGAACATTTCAGATTGGGTTGCTTGGGTGTTCAGCGGTTCAAGTTGGCAGTGATCAACTGTGAAGTGATTCTAGAAGAATTAAGGTCTCTCTACTCCAGACCTCTTGAGAGCCAATAAGCCTTTTGGCAAGGTCAGCAAAGGTTAACCTACGACACCACGTCCAAATTTCACCAGCTAATTCCCCTAAATATACATAGAGATATTTTGAAGAACATTTATTTGACCTACATGACCAAACCTCACCATATTTGATGTAAGCTATACATGTATGCAAACAGAATACAGAATTGAACTTGCCATTCTGGTTGCATAGATTCATTTCACTCTACTCTAATGTGCTTTTAACGGCTTGAAGTATTCGACTTTCATAATATAAATAACAGCTGAAACTTTTAAAACATTCTTCATATTCTGAAGAAAAAATAAACAAGTCTATAAAGACGTGAAAGATGACGATGATCTTTTTATAGTAGGACTATAACTTTAATACAATTTAATAAACAATCTTAAAAATCAGATGTTGAGCAAGACATATTGTCGAAACACATAATCACGTGAAGCGTCCTAAATGTATCTTTTTTTGGCAACTTCAGAATTGAGGGCTACTGTGGAGGTGGACCACGGTCCGGTGTGTATTTGCATAATTCACAGATAAACCCCAACTGAGCTGGTGTGCATGTTTTATGTTGATGCATCCTGCAGTTGACCTAGATGCTTACTGAAAGCACGCACAAAAGTCCGGCCAAGTGACAACCTGCATCTGCAGACTTCATTTTCATTCCAAAGGGAACAAAAACCACATCTTCCTAACAAATGGATGGTGGCAGGAGCACAATGTAGAAGGGCCTCTCTGTTCATACGAGAACACAAATGTGTGTCTAATATGGGCACCTTCCATTCTTCACTGTAATAAATATGCTAGATGCAGTGCTACGCCGGTGCACATTCTCTTTGTGGCAGCCCAGCTGAATGTATACCACATGCGCAGCCTTGATGCATGTTAGAGGTCTTATCTTTCTGGTCCAGCTGCAGCCAGCCTCTCAAGGTTGGGGGAATAAGGCCTCATCATAATCATAGATCACAAAGCCCCCTTTCAGAAGACGCACGTCCCCCCCCCCTCCACAGGGAGCGAGAAAGATACTGCGGGGACGCTAGAGTCCGTTGATGAAGGAGAGGCAAGGAGATTGTGCTTGTGGGGATAGCGAGGAGGCTAAGTCCCTGCCCCATACCTTGTTGATCAATGCAAATGGTTCACATGCTCACGTGCACCTACCAGTGCTGGAGGGGGACATGATCAGGACAGAATCTGGCAGTTTAGACATCAGCCTGTGGTCAAGAGAGGAGAAAGAGAAAAGTTAACCAGGTCACTTTTGCAAGATGCATCTGAATACAAATCTTTGCTTTCAACTAGAATATAGAACATATTTTAACCGTTTTATTGTATAAAACTATATTCTATATTCTAAAGATCTGCAGATTCTTATAATCCACAGATTAAATTTTCAGACAAGAAAGAAAATGTGTGGCCTTACACCTTTAGTGGAGGTTTAAGCTTTTAATAAAGCAGTTGAGTGAATAATTCAGGCTGAATAAGCACAGAAAGCCTCTGATCTGCAGCCACTGTACACAACAGAGCACAAGACCTAGACCTGTGGTGAAAAGGGGAACATACTTGGCCTTGGCCTCCTGGACCTCAACTGGGTTCTTCAGAGATGAGAGCCAGGGCAGAGTTCCACACTGCCAGTGAAGCAAGCAGTAGCCCAACACCTCCAAGTCTCCTCGTCTGGATGGGGCTGTTGGAGAAAGCGAAGATAAGAAAAAGAAGTTGAGTGTCGGTTGAGAAGCAAGTTAAAACCCTTTGATTGAATGACCCGTCCATTGGCTGTTGAAATATGCCCTTATAAAAAAGGTGGAGAAATGGAGGGGGGTTGATAGAGAGGAGTATGTTGTTTTCTCAGCTGGTGCCCTGGCCTGCCTCACAGGCTAACGTGGCTTTTCTAAGAGGGGCTGAGAGTTGAAAGAATAGGTCAGTTTCCTCCCACCAGCGTTCCTCACATCTCTCTCACACTCCCTCCTCCTTCGTCTGGGCTGGCGACTCGTCCAGGAACCTGATCCTGACGGCCTCTGACATGATCCAGACAGCCTGTGGCCCGGCCCGACACTCTCTCCGATAGAGAGCCAAGCAGTAAAACAAAGAAATAAATGTCTGGGCCCAAATAGTTTCCACATGTTTCTGGATTCCGTGGGGTCTCTGCTGGCCTTAAGAGAAGAGCTTGAGAGCATGTGCTCCCTAGACCTCCTCCAACTCCACCTCTGCTGTAGCACATTACACAACTGCCATCTAGTGTAAATATCTTTTGTATACTAAAAACTGGGCCACTTCATGCTTTATTGTTCTCGCGTTTAATATCTAAGGAAAAAACTTTACCCTGGGCTAGATATCAATACAGACTTCTTAAATCGGTTCATTTAAGATTTACAAACTCTTCATTTGATTAAGAATTTAATTTGATTCAATTAGATTCCAACTCTTTTTTTGCTTACACATTGTTAGATATCTAATTCCATAGACAAGAACTGACTCATTAGAGCACTAAATGTATTTCATTTTACTGCAATGCTTAACAACTCATAGATTCTATGCAACTGTTCTTAACCTTAGGAGCAGAACACATTTGTATTTTTGGAATCGGTATGAGGGCTTTGGTCTTCACACTAGCATAGGCTCAATGGAAATCTATCCCAGTTCAGTTTAAACAACACCACTCTAATGTTACAGCAAAAGCATTTGCTTGTGAGCACCGAGTGTGAAATGGCCTCGCTTAAACCGACTGATTAGTCTTACACCGACCAGACAGACAGCAGCAACATTTTGATATGAAATATTCATTCTGGATCCCAGCTATTAAACTAAACTACATTTTGGGTCAGACTGACCAATTACAGGTTGACTTTAAGCCAAGGACCCTCAATGAATTACATTCACCTAAATTTAAATCCGAATAGAACTGTTTTGTCAGTTCAGCTCATATACGAGAGTTAACCTCCCGTTAAGCATGTCCCTTCATGAAAAGCTCCAACTTCATCAATAAGAGTAAATTAAAGCACATCATTTGTTCGTGCCTAGAGAGTGTATTAACTCAATACTGTAACTGCAGTCCATCTCCTGAGAAATTACCTATTGACTGCATTCATCAAAAGGGAAAATCTCTGCCTAAATCCATGACCATCATTGATCCTGCCATGCCCATTACAGAGTCAGCCTCCCTGCCCGCTAGCCAGCAACACTATTAGGCCACGTATATAGGTTTTATTTATTTTTCTCCAACCTTGACCAAACTAATTTAGCAAACACACAATTTAATAGAAAAGATTTTAACATCCCTCACAGGTGACCTTGGGGAAAAAAATGCCTCTTAAGTGGCATGTAAAAAGGGCACTATGACTAAAGACCAAAGTGCACAAGATAAGACATGCTCTGTAAACATTTTGTCCGCCACTGTAATAGGGAACCAAAGGGGTGGGCTGCCTGGCCTAGTCCTGACACCAATTCACTTATAAAAAGGCCGATCCACAAGAATGATGCATTCCAGGCTGAGCACAACACCTTCCATCAGATAGAAGCTGTTGTTCATAATTACGGCCTATTGTTATTGTGATTATCCAAAGCGCCATGTCAAACTCTTGAACCTCTCCTTCTGAATTTCAGCCGGCTCACTTCAACCCTACAGGTGATAATTAGGCCTTTAGCACGGGGTTCAGCGGGACACAAAGTGCCCGTCTCTGCACTCCTCACCATGGTAACAAATCAACATCTACACGGGGTGCCAGGGGCCAAAAGAAAAGAAACACTCTGCAATCTGCATTCATCTTCAGGGCAGACGATGCTAATGACCTACACAACAGCCTCTGACAGCCTTCGTCAAGACGGCTAGTGTGGTGATGTCGGCTCAGCCACAGATTGTTTGATAGTGGCACAAACAAGCTTTGTCAAATTTACAGCCTTGCTGCTTTGAGTTTAGTTTTAGGAGTGGATCAGGACACTGAACTCTCAAGTCGGTGCATCAGTGTGTAGGTGTTTTTATAAACTCTCAAGTGTTATATCACTTGCCATATGCAGTATGATTTACACAGTACAACTGGCCATACATTTACAGAGCAGCGAGACAGAATCAGGACCATATGTAGAATCCTGTACATGAAAAGTTAACAAATTATATCAGGTAAGAACATGGTCTTGTCTGAAAGCAGCCAGACCTTGGTCTGAACCTGAGCATGATTTACTTCCTGATGCATCAAACAATGTGTTGTACTGAGTCATGTACTTTTTCACCTTTTTTTTTTTTAAATGATACACAAAGGCATTCCCACATATTCATCCTCCACATATAAAACCAACTTTATAATAATAAAACTTGCTATTAAACATTTGTGTCATGCCAGTGATTTTATAACTTGATACCTTGGACCCACAAGCATGATAATCTCCTTAAATATGACATCCTTTATATTATGGTGCATCTGCCAACCCAGGAAATGTGAAAAAGATTAACCCAGCAATTTCTTTCAAAGTCTTTCTCTGCAAGCTTGAGAAAAGAAAAGTGCATCAGATTCCATGTGATTTTTTCTTTCTGTGCATGTTAAAAAAACGTATAAAACTAATATAGTTTAAAAATGCATGATTTCAGTGCGATATGAGCAATATGAGATGTAAAGGCACTTTCCTTCGGTGGGAAGCAGCAGTCCATTTGCATTCAAAGAGACATTAACGAAAACAGCATGGCGTGTTTCTGCTTTCAATCTAAATAGGCATGTTAAAAATTCTATAAAAACTTATCTATAGGGTATTTTGAGCTTAAAATTCACAGAATCATTCTGGGACACCTGAGACTTATAGGGGCATAATAGGTCTACTTTAAAAGGGATGTGCTTTCAAAAATATACAGGCAAACATTTTGATGTATATCTCCCTATTACATATATATACACTATATTACCAAAAGTTTTCGCTCACCCATTCAAATGATCAGAATCAGGTGTGCTAATCACTTGGC
>JAUCMS010003328.1:0-26361 GCA_032357445.1 Enteromius radiatus
TGTGTGTGTGTGTGTGCGGGAGGCAGAGCGGCAGAGAGATGCGACAGAGTTGCGAAATTGCAGGCGCGGCTCGAAATAGCTGTTATTTCAAATAGCGTACCATATTTTAAACTAATCGGTTAACCGGTTTCAACCAGCTAATGAGGCTTGGTGGTCGGTCAAGAAATTTTTTAGTTTTCGCCATCCCTAGTATATACATACAAAACCATTTTCCTGTTTTTCCTGTTTCTTCATCTGAAGAGCTTTTAGTATGTCTTTATAAGTTCATTTTGTGCAAGATTATAAAGCCCCAATAGATGATTAATTCTTTGATTCTTCCCTTTGTGTGCTCACAAGAGGTCAAGAAGTTTAGAGTGAACTTATTGAATGCAGTTTCACAGGAAGCAATCATCATGTGGTATTTATATTCACAAGAAATTGATTTAATTGATGTTGAGTCAATTAAAGGCACATTTCTTTGACTTCTGTGCTTACAGATGGATTCAAAATACACAATTTTATGTATGTGGTAATGTCCTGAGATGCACCCAATGGGAAATCTCTTTGCCAGTGCATTTGAAGGGTTAAATCTTTGTCACAAATCATAAAATAGGATTTTAAAAATAGGATAAAATTCTATTATGTGAACCTGGACCAAAAAAACAGTCATAAGGGTCATAAAATGAGATGTATGCATCATGACTGACTGAAAGCTGAATAAATAACTACTTGAATATCGAATCGGAAGGGGGAAAGAATCACATTTAAATGTAGTTCTTAGAAATGCATATTACTAATCAGAAATTAATAGTTGATATTTATGGAAGAAAATATTTGACCCTGATAATGAATTATTGGCTATAGCTACAATGTGACTTAATAGTTCATTTCAGTACAAGACCATAGTTTTGTGAAATATTGTGTAAATATAAAAAAAATTAGCCATCTAATTAAATATGAACACATTTCAGTGGTTTTATGTAAGAAAATCTTTTTGTTAGCATATTACAGTTACAGGTTTTTATAGAGTGGATTTTATCTCACATATTAGAAAATACTGTCAAATCCAGAGAATAAAAAGTGTTTCTGACAGTACAAATAAAATTAATAAAAACAGATGCAAATAGACAGTGTAATAAAATAAATTCTTAAATTTGTATTTTGTATTGTAAAATAAATGCCAAACTGTATTTGGCTGTTTTCTTTCTACTAAAAAGAAACATGTTATGGAAGCAAAACAGACCAACATGCATGCAATTTCTTCAAAACTTTGGTGGTGAAGTATTGTAATGTTTTCCATCCCTACATTTCTTTGTGCGCAGGTGGTCAAGTGGTGAACCTAATGAACCAGCGTTTGCAGACGGGCTTCAGTGAACAGGAAGCACTCCAGATCTTCTGTGACACTTGTGAAGCTGTAACTCGTCTGCACCAATACAAGACTCCCATAATCCACAGAGACCTCAAGGTTGGTTAGTTTTTTTTTTTTTAGCTTTGTTCTTTCTGCCCTTCTACCTTCCACTTGTGTGAGGAAATATTTCAGGTGCGTTAACAAAGAGAGACATGCAAAATATGCAGAGCGGGGGGGGCGCAAGGACCAGGATTGAAAACCGCGGGGCTAGCCCATCTGCATTCCTTAGGGTTATTTCATTAGGTTCAGATGCAGTGTTGTACCAGAGAGTAATTTGTGTTAAAACAGCGCTTGTAATATGCGTTTCTCTTTGCAGGTGGAAAACATCCTCCTTCATGATCGAGGACACTACGTTCTCTGTGATTTTGGCAGCGCCACCATGAATTTCCAGAACCCCCAGAGTGAAGGAGTCACTGTGGTGGAGGACGAAATAAAAAAGTAATTTTTATATCAGCCAGTTTCCAGCTGAAATAATTTTAAAACCAGTGGCAGTCTGTTAGAAGAGATATAACTTTTAAAATGACCTGTTTTAATCTATTTCTGAACCTTTCAGAAGTTTGGTGCCTGGCAGGTGCTAGAAAATGAATACTTGTATTAATATGATATGGATTAAAGATACATTATATTAATCAAAAGTGACAGTAAAGACATTCTTAATGCGCTTGTTTGTGGGAGATTTAAACTATCAAGGCAAATTTGAGATTTCTTAAGGGTCACTGAAGGATGTGACACTGAAAACTGTGAAGATGCTGACAATTCAGCTTTGCATGACGGAACAAATTGCATATTAACACAATTTCGGGGATGGAACGATTATTAAATTACCAACCGTTTCATATATTATCATTAAAATAGTATTTGAGGAGATGATTGAGGAGACATAAATACTATCCAGCTCAAGTAACTCGAGCATGCAGAGTAATTTTCTTTTCTGTAAAAACATGACGGAAAAGCTGAGAGGTTTAGGGAATTATACAAATGAAAAATTGCTTGTGATGTTCAATTTTTTTTAATAAGTGTTTAGTTAACGAGTCAATATAAATAATGCTTAGCACATTAGAAAACTGGCGTAGAATATAATGTATTGTTTGTTTCCAAAACAGTCAACATTATAATGTCATTAATAATAAAAATAATTTGAACAGTTATGGTCACAGATATATCATGCATTTATAAAAATAAATAAAATAAAACTAGTTACAATACAGTGTTTTATAAACATGTCTGTTTTGTTTAGGTACACAACACTGTCCTATCGCGCTCCTGAAATGGTGAATCTGTACAACGGCAAAATCATCACCACTAAAGCAGACATCTGGGTAATGAAAAATATCTCTCATACAAAAGCAGTCAGTCAGAAGTCAGTGGCTTATTCATCATCTTCCATGCCTGAATCTGCACCTGAATGGTTACTGATTATATGGATGTCACTGTTCCAGAAATAATGACAAAGTGTTTGCATTTTGACCAGAATTTGTATTTAACAAGGTTTTGGTATCATATTGGATGAGGTTTTACAGGGAGGATGAGCTGTGTAAATAGGAGACGGGTGACTCACAAAATGTCCTGCGTCTCTGCTTTTCATTGTTGTGGCTGGTTAGAACAGAAGCACAGATTCATGTGGAAGGGATAGTACTTGATGCTTTGTTTTTGTGCATTTGGATAATTGAAATATACAAGTCAGAGAGGAACAAAACACTTAAAATCGTTTTTTAGGAGCCAGAAACTTGAAATCATGAGTATTCTGGTCTTTATGAACTGCCTTTGAAGGTTTTTTTTAAGTTTTTTTTAAGTTTTTTCAAAGCTTGAATAATCTAATTTTATAATGGAAGTAATAATGTTTCATTAACTTTAGTCAAGGTTGTTCGATTTTATAAAGACATCAATCAAAAGTCTTTTTCTCCATATTGTGTAATGTCTTTTTTCTTTCAGGCAATGGGCTGCCTTCTTTATAAGCTCTGTTTTTTCACATTGCCCTTTGGCGAGAGTCAGGTGGCCATCTGTGATGGCAACTTCACTATTCCAGACAATTCCCGTTACTCACAGGAGATGCATCGTCTCATCCGTAAGTATTTGCTTCTCTCTTCTCACGTCCCGCACCAGGTTTCTGTTGGTATGCTGTGGGTCTCACTTGAAAGATGTAGTTCAGCCAAAAGTGAGCTTTTTAGTAGTTTATGCACCCTCAAATCATTCTTTTCTTCATTAAACACAAAATTGAAATCCTTGAAAATCATTAATGAAAGCAAAGGAAACTGGTTACGCAATTAGATTACTTGTGCTATCTAAAATAGCAATGCAATCACCGTAAGCCAATGATTTGTGTGCTCTGTTTATAGTCTTCAGTTATGTAGTGGCTTACGGTAAAAAGAACGGTAAAAACTGTAAAAGTCATTGTCTTCTAAATTATACAATTAATTTGTAGTCCATTTTAGAGCTTTAACGGAGTATCATGTTTACGTTTCTTAATTTAGCAAAAAAAAATTTCTTATCTTAACATGAGGAATACAGAATACAAGTGACCCGTCAAGAAGAGGCAATAAATACTAAATACTACTACTAAGTTTTTTTGTGTTTTTAGATGTTTCTTGATTTTTGTCAGGGGTTCAGTGTTGTAGTTACATTTTATTTAGCAGACACTTCTGTTCGAATTGAATTAGCCATGTGTCACAAACATGCAAAGTAGGGATGTAACAGTTCAGTCAACTCACAACGCTATACACCTTCACAATACAATTATTATTATTTTTTTTTGTATTATTATTGCTGACATTTCTTTTTGAAATTGAAATATATTTTGTCAAGTAACAGAAAACAATTGAAGACACATCCCAAATCAAACAAAATGAATACATGAATCATACAGATACAATAAATATCTTTATAAAAACAAACTGAAATTATGCCTGTGCTAATGTTTAAAAAATATCAGCATATCCGCTTTTTCCAGCAGAAACTGAGATCTTACAAATTTTTCAATAACCCTTCCTGATTTCATTAAGGACACAGGTGGTTAGATGGAGAGAAAAGGAGAGTACATGCTGCCATTTTTTTCCACTACTTATGTGGAGTGCTATTGAGGAGAATTCATATTTCTACTCTGTACTTTCTTACCCTTATTTTCATTTCTTACTTTCTTTATTTCTTATCTTACTAATGGACTGTGCAGCTGGTTCATCAGAAGTTCCTAAAAGCTTGTTGAGAGGTCATGCTGGTCTCAGTGAGGGATCATTTTCATTGGATGCCCTTTGCCATTATGTTTGATTATGTTTTGAGAACAAAATAGAGAGAGCTTTAAGAGGCATGGGATTTCTACCAACATGAGACTTCTGGAGCAGATTTAGAGTTCAGCCTTTCGTTTGATGTGTATCATCAGTTTGATGTGTATCATTCTGCAGCCCGTAGTCAAAGCTTTAGAATAAAAGCATCAGTGTCTTCAACTTGATGCTTGATGCTGGTAGCCAGTGCCGAGAGATGAGCAGAGGTGTGTTTTGGGCTTTTTAAAAGTCAAGTCTACTGTTTCACAAAAGTTAAAGCTTTGTATGTAGTGCTAATTTTGACAGCGATTTTTAATTTAATCACAATCTTTTTAGTCATGTGCTACTTAGTTTTAGTCACCTAAATTGTTTCATTATTAGTCTGGTTTTAGATAATATAACTAAAATCTAACTGGCTTAGTTAAATTATGGATTATTTACTAAGCATATCTCTAAAAATGTCCAAACTCTTTTGGAAATAAAAACATCTTTTAACCTGTTAATATGAAAGGTATTAAAAAATTCACATTCACATGTTGTTTGAAATGAAATGTGTGTTGGTAGTCTGTACACAACCACCATATGATTAAAAATCCACCCAGTGTTTTTTTTTTTTTGTTTCGTTTTTCTTTTAATCTATATAAATAATATCCCCTTTTTCATTCTAAGTCATTCTCAGATTCTTGGCTGTGTGACGCCACACAGACCCAGGCCCCTCCCACTGTTGTTGATTGGGATGAATGTCTAACCTTAGACCCACCCTGAGTGAGTTGTTATTAGCCCACCATTGTTTCGACGCAGGAGCGGTTGTAGACAAGAATATCTTCTAAGCCATTGAGGTCTTTTGTTGTTGGATGTAGTTATGAACATAGCAGTTGTCATTTGCTACATTGAGTGATTTTAATTTTTTCTCTCTCTTTCTTGTGATGTTTGATTAACATTAATGACACTGACAGGTGCAAGTTTATAAAAAAGTTTTTGCTTTGGCATCTATTAAACAATCTAAAACCAAAAGTACAAGCTTTAAAAGCCTTCAAATTTTCACTGCGTGTTTCAAGGCAAAGGGCACACTTCGTTCAAAAGTTTAGGTACAAGTCTTTTTTTTTTTTTTTACGTTAAGATCATGGGTTGGAGCTCTTAATTTTGAATTGTCAAAGTGCATTAGAATAATTTAACTTTAAAATGTACAATGTTATTTTTTTTTCCCCCAATTCTTAATTTTTTTTTTTTTTGCAATAAATATTGTATTGTCGACTTCATATTGTGATACTATTACATATAGATATTTTGTTTGTCACTTCTTTTTTACTACTAGTTTTAATGCAAAATTAACATGAATGAACATCACATGCCTCGTGTAATCGCTCAATCAGTGTTTCAACAGCATGTCAAAACAAAATGTTTACTTGAATACTCCGCAAAACAGACATCTTAACTCTTTATTTATTTATTTATTTATTTTATTTAATTGTTTTGTCACTTCAAATACAAAAAGATGGGGAAAAAAAGAGTTGTCTTTAACATCATCATAGTGTTTGCTAGCTTATGTCTTGTTGGATTGATCGAGACATTGTTCAGTACACAAAAAAATGGTCTTTGAGGGTAAGCAATTAACTCATTTTTGGATGAACTATTCCTTCAACTTCCTTACATCAATAATCACTTTAAACACTGAATACCAATCATCTGCTCTGCCCTTCCTCTGTCTGTGATGTGGCAACACTCAATCTTTGTTTCTCCTGCTCTCTCTCCTCTTTCCTTCTCTCTGTGGTGGGATTTTGTCAGGGTACATGCTGGAACCGGACCCTGATAAGAGACCTGACATTTATCAGGTGTCCTACTTTGCTTTCAAACTGGCCAGACGGGACTGCCCTGTCCAAAACGTCAAGGTTAGTCTCTTTCCTTCCTCTCCTCTGTGGTCACTCTAAGCTTGTTGTTGGGTCAGTACTTTTACTTCTGGGATCAGTTGGATTGGGTTCTTGTGTGTGTCAACCTGCATGAATGCCTGAAATCATAAAAACAAGACTAATCTGAGAGATGTCCCCCCAGAATTCTCCTATTCCTGCTAAACTTCCTGAGCCAATCCGAGCGAGCGAAGCAGCGGCAAAGAAGAGCCAAACACAGATTAAGGCGAGGTATGTGTCTAGATTGAGATTCTATAGTACTCTGTGGTAAATTTGACCTGAGATTTATGACTCCATATCATGACTCCTGTAGACTTACAGACCCCATCCCCACCACTGAAACCTCCATCACCCCGCGCCAGCGCCCCAAAGCAGCACAATCACAGTCCCAGGCACTAGGAGGCATTTTGCCCATCCAGCCTGCTGCCCTGACCCCACGCAAGAGAGCCAACCTGCCCGCTGGGGCTGCCCAGCCGATAGGTACCAATATTATGAACTGTTCAATACTTGCATGTATCTGAGCATAAAATAAGCTTACAGCTACATTATAGCATCTATGAAATAAATCTAGTGAAATTTAGTGGCTGTTTTGTTTGTTTCTAAACGTATGTAATAAATGTCTTTTACATTGAAGTCAATTGTCAGGCCTTGAGCACTTTCTGCAGGCAGTTGTTATAATGCATAATGTATTTTTTAGTTTTGTTGTATAATTATGTATTTTAATACTTTTGTTCAATAACACCATATGATTACTTGCTTTTGATACTTTATTTGAACCAATTAGTAATTGCCTCATTGTGATGATATATGCATTGTAAGTCATTTTAAAGGCTATTGTTCATTTAGGTATTTTTTTAAAAAAATATATTATTAAAAAATATATAATTATCAGACTCCTTGATTAATTTTCAGAATAATCGACAAATTACTTGTTTATGAGAATAATTATTAGTGACACAAAGTTTAAAAATAAAATGTATATTGTTGGTCTTTATAAGTATGATTGATTTCTCTTGATGCTATTATTATTATTTATTCAAATATAAAATAAAATGGTAAAATGCACAATAGTTTCTTTTATTTTTCTTAGCTGTCAGTGTGAACTTGGCTCAGCCGGCTGCAGCGCTACAATCTCAGAAAGCCCAGGCATCTCCAGCCCCTCAGCAGAAAACGGTAAAATTAATTCGTTTTTCATCTATTACAGAGCAGGAAGTATAGAAGTCTTCAATTTTATTTGATTAAATGTGTCATTTCTGTGCAAAAAATGTGCAGAGACTGCTGATTTCCTCACCTCACAGTTGATTGTGAGAGCTTCCAATTCAAGTCTGGGTAAAAAGATAGGCTGTCACTTTATTTGAATTAATTTCAGTTGTGTATTTAGCATGTATTAAACTGAAGTAACAGTGATATTTAAAGGTCATATTTATGGTTCACATCATAGTATAGTTGTCTGTGTGACAGCCCGTGCAGCCCATCCCTGTCACAGCTGCACCTGCAGTAGCAGGAGGGGGTGTTCCAGTTGCCACTGGCAGCCCCGCCCCTCAGAAAGCAGTAGCCACTCCTCCTCCATCCAGCCCTGCCCCACCCACAGCGCCTGCACGGAGCGCCCGTCGTAAGCAGGCGTCTGCGGCTCAGCAGCAGCCGGTGCCTGTCCAGCCTACTGTCACTCAACCACCTGATGCCCTGCCTCCAGCACAAGCTGAGCCTGCCGCAGTGCCGCCCACTCAATCCCAAATCAGCCCAGAGAAGGCAGAGGAGAGGGTAATCACCTTCATCGTGTGCATGCTGCTCTGTCCCGTTTGATTCAAAGAGCTGGCAGCCTCACTCTCACTAATGATGCACCTTATGAAGGGGCTGCGTTTCATCATCCATTTTGTTGCCTCCATCTGTCCATCTTTGGTTTATTTTGGATCACTATATGTTATGGATGTTTGCTCGTTTTGGTTTATTTGCTCTGAAGACTGTCTAAAAATTGCAGACAATGTTTTTGTTAAAATAATTAAAATTGTACGCGTTTTTTTTTTTTTTTTTTTTTTTTGCTGAATTGTTGTTAATTTTATGGTTTCTAGGCTTCGTTTACATAACATTCAGTTTGTCAGTTCAGATAATGAAGTGATGAAATCCTGTAGTAAATAGCCAGTATGTTTAGATGCGTTGATGTGGAAATGACCTTTGCATCAGAAAGAGGGGCGAAGAAATAATAAACTGTTTACACGCTACTATTTTTCCATATATTTACTATATACACAAGATAAATTGTTTTGTTGTTGTTTTTTTTCTTAGGTTCAATGTGGCAGCATGTACTCAATCAAAATAATTAGTTAAAAAGTTATATTGTGAAATATTACAGTTTAAAGGGACTGATTTCTATTAAAATAAATTTCTGTGGTGGCAACGCTGCAGTATCAAATGATCCTTCAGAACAGCAAATATGTAAATAATCCCTAACTTTTGAAAAGTAGTGTAGCTAATAGTCCATGAGTGTAGATGTGATTTTTGGAGTTTATAAAAAACATTTGCTGACATTTTATATTGGGTGGCCTTTACTAGTATTAGTATAAGGCAGTGGTAGGCAAATTCGGTCCTGGAGGGCTGTGTCCTGCAGAGTTTAGCTCCAACCCTAATCAAACACAACTGCCTGTAACTTCCTAGTGATCTTAAAGATATTGATTAGCTTCTTCAGGTGTGTTTGATTACTACTAAACTCTGCAGGACCCCGACCCTCCAGGACCGAATTTGCCTACCCCTGGTGTAAGGGATGAGTCAACAGTATAATTATAACATAAAATGTAATGACAGAAATTACAGATGTAATTACATATAGGTTTTTTAAAAATACAAGTACAATGTAAAAACATGTACACAATAAGTGTACTGTACTAAATGATGTTACAACAGACAACCAAACAATTTCTGAGGCTGACAATTTTGTCTGAAGTTAGTGTTTTTTTTTGTTTTTTTAAGAAAAAAAATATCATATTGGTCACATTGATTTTTCATGTTTTTTTTTCTATTATTATTCATGCCATTTCACTACATCAACATTTCAATGTTATGTCCCTCTAAATTCTGTTTTCCTTGTTCATGCTTAATCTGCTGTCTTTTCCTCAGCCTGCAGCCCCTGGCCTTTCCCAAACTCCTCCCTCGTCCCCAAGGACGGCCCAGAAGGCGGGGCACAGACGCATTCAGAGTGATGTCACTCACAGCGCTATGTTCGGTGTTCCGGTCAGCCAGTCCACCCAGCAACTGCAGGCGGCCACAGCAGAGGCCAGCCTTAACAAGTCAAAGTGAGAAATTGAACATAAAAATGTAGAAAGTGACACTGTTTTTATAATCCCTACTTAGCCAAGATGAATGTTTTGTCAGCTTTGAACCTACTTAAAACTATTGTTTGAGCACTTATTTCTTTATTTGGGCACAATTAGGTCAGCCAGTGCCACCCCGTCCAACTCTCCCCAGTCCTCCCAGCAGAGTGTGTACCAGCCTGCCCAGCAGGGCAGCACTTCTGTTCCTCAAGCTCCTGCCTCAGCCACTAGCCTAAAAAGCCCCCCTGACCAGCCCACCTGGAATCCCTTTGGCGATGACAATTTCTCCAAACTTACAGCTGAAGACCTGCTAAACAAAGACTTCACCAAGCTAGCTGATGGTAACTTTACTTTCTTATTTGACTCTCCCCGCATATATATGTATACATATGTGTGTATATGTGTAGGTCTAATATACATACTAGGGCTGGGCGATATATATTGAATGATAATTATGCGCATCTCGTCAGTAAAGCCGGTTCTTTGATTAGCGGTAAATCTCCATCAGCTGTTTTCAAATGGAGCTCCAGCTTATAAACAGAGCCGTAGACAAGCTACGCCATTGAATCACCCGCGAAACTCAACGTATAGCTTGTCACTGATCTATGGCTCTGTTTCTGCTCGTCATCCCTGTTGGCTGAACAACTTTCACTACCCAATCTCTTCCTCCCAGTAAACTCTGTTTAATATGGTTTGATAGAGCACTCCGTGAACAGCCACCCCTTTCAGTATTGCCCTTCTGTGACTAATCCTCTTTGTGGAGGATTTCAGTAATTATCTACTGGACCACTGCCAAGTCTTTCCCATTATTGTGGTTTAAAAAGGGATACCCAGAATTTATACTGGTCATTAATGAAACTCAAATATAAATATTCTAATATTTTGGTGAGTGTGTGAGAAAAGATTGGTGGGTGTGGATTTTTGGAATTGAATTGTAAATGTATTAAGGTGGTTTTGGTTAAGTATTTTTTTCTTTTTCTTTTTTTTTTCTTTACAGAACCTGTTGAACCTCTGATTGTCACTACTGAGAGTCTTATTCCTGGGCTGGAAGCTGCAGAACCTGCACCTCCGTCCTTTGGTATGTGTACAGTCAGCCATCAAGGTTTTTTGTCTGTATTTGGGTACTGAAATTCAGTTAATTTTCTGTCAGTCTCTTGCTTTTTTTTCTGTACCATTCCTGATCTCTCTCACTGTATGATGGCACATTTAGTGTATCTGAGATAGTAGAACTGCAGCAATCAGCAGCAGACACATATTTTGATGAATCAAGGCCCACCAGTGACCTCGGCATCGCTCCTGAGGCTCAGCATTTAATTTCCAAAACTTCTTGACCACTTTAGTATTCACTTTAGTATAATTTTCTCTTTCTCTGCTCTTATACAGCTGAAAGACCTGCTGACATTCTGGGATTAGAACCGGGAGCTGGTTTGCTAGCTGTGCCAGGTAATTCAGAGATCCGTTGTGTTTCACAATTTTGCCACCAAAGAAAACTCTAATGTGCTATTTAACTATTTTTTTTTTTTTTAAATTATTATAATTTTTTATATTAACCACCAACCAGACAGACACAGTCAGTCTTTGGCCTTTTCTAGGAATTATTAAAAAATGTAAATCTGCTTTGTGCTTTTTCAGAAATTGGGAAAAGTACAAAATAAATGTAAAAAAGTTACTGAAATAACTGTCATTTGATGTCACACATTAATACTGGTTGAAAAGACATACAAATACATTAATATTAGTTTCTTCTTTGTGTATCTTAATGTAACTTGTTAATGTTTTTATTCGTTAACTTTTGTCCAATTTACTGCATCAGTTCTTAGATAAGCCACCCCTACACTTAATGGTTTTTCCCATTCACTTTTTAAGTTCCAGTTCAAAATACTTTTGTCATTCTAATCAAACAACAAAGTGTAAAGCAGAATGAAGTTTAGTTTCTCTGAGACCAGTGCTGCTTTTACTTTTTCTCGGTGTTTCAATCAACCATTGATAATTCTTCAGTTGCCTGTTCCTGTTTGTTAAAGTGACCGTTTTCTAATCCTCAGTCTGCCGTTTAAATCCTCCATTGTCCTTTCAGTGTTCTCTTAGTTTCTGCACACCTGCATCATCTCTGTGTTTACTCTGGCTAACACTGGCTGTTTTCACTGACTTCGCTGACTTACAGAGAAGCTGATAGAGGGCCTGAAGTCTCCAGATACTTCTCTCATGCTGCCTGATCTGCTGTCCATGGCCGACCCTTTCGGCAGCTCAATTGATGATACTAGAGATGGTAAAAGCTTTTGCTAACTCTCTCACTGTGTGCTTTTCTTTTACAAAAGCTAAACTGAACTGTTTTCTGAGACAAATTCCACTTTTTGTTGTTTGATGCACATCAAGCCAGTCCCAGTATTATTTATGATAGGTTTCTGTTTTGTCTTTTTGCCACATAAAAATGTAACTTGATTTGTGAAGAGTATTGTGTTAAGGCATTGCATTTGTATAAAAGCAAACATTTTTATAAAATTTTTGCTTATTGATGGGTCCCAGAAATATTGTATATATCAAAAAGATGATGGGGCTAAGTACAGAACCCTGAGGTACACCTGGTGTTAATCAACATAACTGACCGTTCCAAGAAAAATCTATTTTTTTATGTAGGACTTAAAGTAGCGAAAGGATGATTTTATGATGTCCATTTTTCAGGGAATAGACAGGAATATGCAGCAAGTCTCTATGTTGAAGGGATCATACAATCACCAGCAGAATGAAACACAAATTGTTGGTTTGACTGTTATGATGATACCAGTGATGTGTTTGATGTGATTTAATCATTTGTAGTGCAGTCAACATCAATTTTTTTCCAATCTGTCTTGCTCCTAGCCAAAATGGAAGTGTGTTTGGACTCTCTGATTCCTGGCTTGGAGCCCCCTCAGGCTCAGCTGCACCCTGTGGAGGCTGAACCAGCATCATCAGCACTGGCAGGTAAAAATATGCATCACAGACGTATGAGACGTTAAAACCTTGCATTTTAACACCCTGTGGTGGCTATGTCTGTCTGAGTAATCAAAATTAAACCATAATCTCCATTGACTGAATACGCTCTGCAGATGAAACCCAGGAAATACCACCGCTTATAATATGCTGTGTGCCTTTTTGTGTAAGAAGATCATCTGACAGAAGGATTTATTTCAAACAGTAAAAAGTCAAAACAAACATGATTTGTTAGATTCTATAATCTCATGATTATATTGTCTACATTTTTTTTGCATAGTTTGTCAGAGAACTATGGCTCTGTGTAATAAATGCTTCTTCATCTGAGAGCACATGATGGAGATTGAGTAATCACAGAAATGACAAAATTTTGGAAATTTGCCTGCATTTTAATATGTACAAATAAAATGAAATATTTTCGTGTTTACCTGCTGTTGCTTCACACTGTGCTGTAGACCCTTTAATTGGAGATGAATCCTTGCTGGGCTGTTCTTTCCCCTCTGGCTCTGCCTCATGTCTAGATGATTTTGCGCCTGTCTTAGGAGGCACCTCCCAGAATATATCAGGTACAACAAATCACTGTTTTTCTGCTGGCATTTATAGCTTATGTGACCTGGTGAGACATGTAAAAAAAAACATGTTGACATCATGCTAACAGTACTGTTTTTCTCACCCATTTCTGTCTCTACCTACCACCACCCATAAACTGTCATTTGCCCTCATCGCCTCTCAGTTGCAGACTCCTGTTTGATCTCAGACTTCGAGCCTCCAAGCACTGAGACGGCCAATGAAGATGAATTTGACCCCATACCAGTACTGGTCTCCAAAAACTCTCAAGGTGAGCTTCAGGAAGCTAAAACCATTTAGTAACTGATCAGTTTGACAAGCAGTTCGTTCATTATCTGTATATGAGTACTGTATAGTCCTGAGCGCATTCTTTGACGGTAGTAGCAGATAAACAATTGAGTGTGTTAGTTTGCACACTTTGCATACTAGGTATAGGCATCTAATAGAAAGTGTGGTTCCACATTTTATTTATTTCAGAACAATATTGAGTATTTAAGTATCTTGAAGTAAACAGCTGATCCAAAGTCTGTACTGAAAAAATATTATACAAGATCTAGATGTATTTAATACAGTTGAAAAGTTGAATGTATATCTCTACATTGCCAGATTTAGATTTAGGCCTCATAATACACTTACATAGTAATACACCTCACAGTTCATTTCGAGTTTGACAACAGATGTACTTGTGATTTACTTGTTACTGGGATTCATTTATAATAGATAAAGGGAGTAATTTTATTTTATTTTATTTTTTTACATCAGACTGGCATAAGGAAGTGTTTTTTTATTATTTTGCGGTATTAATTCAGACAGGCCAGTGTTATGTTAGTTTCATATACTGTATTAATATTAGCTCTTTATAATCTCTTTGAATCAGCTTTTTATTTAGTTTTTTTATTGTATGCTTTTGTCATATCTTAACAAATTCTCTTTTTTTGCTAATTTTCATTTAATTTTGTTTTTGATTCAATTAAGTTGAATTAAGAGTTTTCGTTAACAATACCAACACTGAGATGAGCTTAGGTTATTTGCCCTGTGTTACAGATTGAGTAGTGGTGCAGGAAACATTGAGGTTCTCCAAAAATTATGGAATTTTGTGTGGTCTTCAACTGAATCAAATACAATCTATAATTCCTTCATAGTTCATTTGAAAGAAATTCCTACATTTCTGAATCCCAACCTTTTGCATGTTCTTTTTATTTTGGTTATTTATTAAAAAAAATTTATTTATAACTTTTCACAGCAGAGCCCGAGATCTGCCCATATAGAAAAAAAAGTTTTGTGAACGTTCACTTACCTTTGTGTCTCTCTCTCCCTCTTTCTTTTGCTGTCCCCTTCCTTGGCCTCTCCTTGTCTTAATCTGGCTCTCCTCCCTTTCCTCCACCCCTAACCTTCCTGTCCATCTGGCCTCTTTTAGGAGGTCACTCTCGCAGTAACAGTGGCAGCTCTGAGTCCAGCCTGCCCAACCTGGCCCGTTCCCTGCTGCTGGTGGACCAGCTCATCGACCTCTAGACCGTATACAGATAATTCCTGCAGTGCTGAAGATGACGCCAACCGCTGTAGTCTTCTGCCTTTAACCATTAATCCCTCCTGCTTTCTTTTGTCCTATCCTCCACCCTCTTTCATGGTTCATTTTCCTCTTTAATCGGTTTTTTCGTCATTCCGTCGCTTCAGTTTCTTCCTGTTCATCACATCTTGAATTTTATTTAATTCCCTGCCGCTGTTGTCCATCAGTTTTCATCATCATCATCATCACCATCATCGCTCTTTTGAGTTGACATACTCAGCTTTCCTTCCCTCCACCATGATGTTTATCTCCCTGATGAGTTTGTTCAACTAGTCCGGTGCAACCTTTTTCTACAGACTCAAAATCCAGTTTCCTTTGGCATCCATATCTGTGCTTCCTGTGGACATGCCATATATGACCGTCACACATTTCATCTGCCTCACAGAGTGCAGAATTGTTCTTCAGTTGTGTCTTCGGTGGCACTCAGGAAGCTCGTCTCGAGATTAAACACACATGGGTTTAAACTCATGCAGTTGGCTCCTTCCAGACCAAAATTAAAGTACAAAATGAATCAAATGTTTACAGCCAAGAGTATTTTGCTGGATGTTTACAGACCGGCAGGTAGGCAAGCACAGCTTGTGAGAATTTATCTTCGCCCAGACTGACCGCAGGGTACAAACGGATCCTAATATTTCATGTAGAGTGATTTTAAAACCTTAAAACTGACTAGAAGCTCCTCATTGCCATCAGTGGTACTTGTTCTCCATCTCATGACCATAATTTCTCTGTTATTTCTTTGTAAATAGCTCTATTGATGTTGTACGTTGGCTCGAAGCAATGTAAATTGTTGTATATCTGCAGTATCTGACTCTCCCGCCCTCAAATGTGATTCGTTCCTCCTGTGTATAAAGCGTCTGGTCCAAATGTCCAACAATTCCTTCAGAGATCCACGTCTTACCCCATAGTATACATTATGAGATAATTTTAAAGAAATATTTCATGTGCGGTTAAGATTATATGTGAATATGAATAGAGTGGTAGAGAATGAATGTATGAATCGAGTATCCATATATAAATGCAGATATGTGTATATGAAAACTATTTAAGAGAAGACTTTATCTCTTTGTTCTGTGTGTTGAGACGTGTTTGCGAATGTAAATTGTCGGTTTCATCTTCTAACGGCCAGATCGTCATTGCTGAATGACTTCGGTTAAGAAAAGAGGACAATCTTGAAGCATCCTGTTACGGTATGACGGCATTCGTGAGCAAATCGACTGGATTTGTTTTCAGTTTTCGTTGCCTTTTATTCTCCGCTGTAAATCGTTGACAGAAACAGGTTGTGGTCTTGAGGGAAATGCTCTACGGTCCTCAACGCTGTACGTATACAATTCATACTCAAAACTACTGCCCGATGCCATGCTTTCTTGCACAGTTCTCGTGAATCAGACGCATATCGAAGCATGGCAGTGTTTATCAATATGAAGTAAAGATATGTCTGTGGCCAATCTTCATATCAATACTGTACGTATGTGTTTGCGTGTATGTGTGGATGTGAGGTAAATAAATAGCTAGTCTTAGTTGTTGAAAGTGGTGAGGTTGTTCTGTCTTTAACATGGTTTATCTGCTTCGTTCGGGCAGCTGGACCCGCAGCTCTGTTTCAAGCACAGGTTCTCTTTTCATTCACTGAGAGTCATTAGACCGCTCAAGTTAAGAGCATGGAAAATGCTCGCTTTAATGCTGTAGGATATTAGCAGAATCCCAATCAGTGACTGGCACGCTATAAAACTGAAAGTTCTTTAATCAACTTCTTGATATTGCTGATTCTGTAAATGGCATTGAAATGAGTAGTCATCTTACAAGCGCAACGGCAGTAGGGCTGGGCAGCCCTGTAGAGATTTCCCATACTGCTTACATCACTTTAGATGTGTTTTGCACAGTTATCAAATATTAACGCCTTTTCCCATACTGTTTTATTTGACTTGCGTGATCACAAAAAGTTCCTATTTTCTGTGGGCATTAAAAAAAAAACCTTTTTGTTTGTTCAGTTAATGACCTTTTGGCACTGTATTGATTCATAAACAACTGCATCCATTTGGCAGAAAAACATTGTAGCTGGAGCTACTTATACTTACTAGTTTAAATAGAAACACTTACAAGTGTACCATAGTGCTTCAGGACAGGCCAAAAACACCATTTGGAAAATGGATTCATCGTTTACTCGCGTATTAAATAAATTTAGTACATTTTGAACACACAGTTAAAGACTTCAGCTTTTTTTTTCTTTTTTTTTTAAACCTTGTGTTACATAAGATTAAGTTTATTTTTTCCTTTTGATGCCTGATATACCCCAAACATTTGAACTATATATAAATACAATTTTAGAGCCAAGGCTGCAGATATAATATGCAGATTTGTTTCTGAATAAAAATATTGTCATTACTATTAAAAATAATTGTGCTCTGGAAAGAAGAGCTTTTATTTAAAATGACAATAGTCATTGTAATTTAAAGGCTTAGTTCACCTTAAAATGAAATTGTCATTAATTACTCATTAATACCCTCGTGCCATTTCAAACCTGTAAGACCTTTATTCATCTTTGGAACATAAATTAAGATATTAGCGACTCTAGGAGATTACTTTTTTTGTGTAAAGAAAACAAAATTAACACAATTTACACCATAGGACACAGTACCATTTTTATGTAAACTACCCATATGTGATAGTTTTTAGTTACACCGCCCACCCTTTAGTTTTTAATTACCAAGTTCTGTTATTAAAGAAAAACAACAACGATGAAAAAAAATAATGAACTTCAAACTCATGTTGCCATAAAAGCTTTGGATGTTTTAGGAAATGTATTATGTTGGAGGCATTGGTGACCAACCACAGAACAGCACTGCACATCAGGAAAAGAGATGCTGCTGGGGCTCTGTTACTGATATTCGTTGTTGGCGGATTATGAGATGGTTCTATATCCTCGCCTCTCCTCTGTACAGCCGTTCGCAGACTCTCATGTTAACCTATGCAAACCTAATGCTTCATCTTGTAGTTCTCAGTAGAGGTCTTTGCTCCGCGGGTAGTGTTTGACTTGTGTTGTTGTGCAAAAATCAAAGATTCCTTTTATGTGCTGTTTTTGTTCAGAGAAAAACAATATTTATGACCATGTTTATCCCAAGAGTTGGAACCTCATTGGTCTCTGTAGCAAACACCCTCAGCCCAGTGTTAGAACAGTGATGGGGTCATGTGCACCTTCTATTTTTGTGAAAACCAATAAACAAAGAAAGGGGTGTTAAATAAACATGTAAATGTGAATGTAAATTGTGCTGGTGTTAATTATTTGTTTGTTCAAACAGCATTCTCAGCAGGAGAGAGATCGCCATCATGAACTATTATTAGAATTGCAGTAGTAGTATATAGTAAATATATATTTAATTTAATTTATTTATATATATATATTATTTTTTATAGATAAAATAACTATTTTTAAAATGTCTGGGATTTTTTTTAATAATGACTTTCACAATTGAACTATTTTAATCTAAATGAATGAAATGTTTGTCATTCTGTTCAACAAAAGAGAAAAATTGCTTCTTGGGAAATTTGGGAATTTGCTTCTTGAAGAAAATAGAACTGTATAAACTATACTGTAAAAATGTTTATTGTGAAAAGCATAACATTTTAAACCAATTTAAACCGTTTGCATCTTTATAAAGGCAAAACATATTTGTCATCTTTTTTTAATTCACATGGTGATACTTGGGCCGCACACACAGCCTTGTCTTCTCCAGGTAAGATTTCTTGTTTCTTGTTGAGGCCATTGTCCGTCTCACTCATTACTTTTTTGAGCTTTTTTTTCTCTGGGAGAATCAACATCAACTGTGAATGTTCACCAAAAAGTGTGTGACTTGGCTATATATGACTAAGCTGGAAAAAGTCAATTGTATTGGTCTCCATCTGAGACCTAAACTTGAGAACAGCCAATATTTCAAAATAGCATTTGGAGGAAAAAATGGGGGCTCAACAACTCCTACAAAGAATCTTTTCTTAATACTTGGTTCTACTTGTTGCAGCATCCAGACCTGAGTCAGACCTATTAAATATTAATCTGTATGTATATTGTTCATTTTATTTTTTTATTATATAAGTAAAACCAAAATCGTTTATCAGTAAATAAGGGCTTTGGAGCAAGAACTGCCTGATTATATTGAAAGGAAAGGAAAGGATAGTATATAACACACAAATAGTACAATTATCTACACTCGAACAAGCCGTTTCTGCTACTTCTGTCAGCTAATTGACCTCTTTTGTGATTTTTGACTTCACATGTGAAGTAATTCGCATCCTGAAGAAATGCTAAATGTGGTTTGACATGTTTTTTAAAATTGTTGTGATTTCTAGAAACATTTTTTGAATGGTGCGGTTGGACTGGCGATGGATTGAAATTTTTGATAATTTAACTAGTAAAAGACTATGGTACATTAAAAACCTGTTAAATTGTAAATAATTGGTTCACTTACTCTATATGGTGAAAACCGCTAATTTAATGGAAATATACATCCATCCTCCTCTAAGATTTACATACATTAGGATTTTGTTCTTATGTTATAACATAATTTTGTTAAAATATTAATGTTTCTAAAATAATATATTTATTACCATGATTATTTGGTGTTTCTGTATGACGCTGTACACCTATATATTAGTATTCACCTCAGCTTGTGGAAAAAATGTGGTAGATTATTTGAGCTACAAAGTACTTGATTACTGTAAATATTTATCTGTAAAACTAAATGTTCCTAAACATCTTTTAAATAGTCATATGGTATTATTTTTGTCATGCTCTCGTCAGTATGCCTGTACTCTAGCTGTTTTTTCTTTAAGCATATTAAAGACCTTTAATTAGACATGTAAATGACATTAAAAATGGTTTCAACTTCTCTGCTTATTGTCTTTTGCAGATGATCTGCCTAACATCAACAGCTACGATTCTTCATCAGGAGCCAGTAACATCCGGAGCTCAGAGGTTCCTGCAGAAGAAGACGAGGTTCTGCACGTGTGCGGCGGCGGCGGCGGCAGCTCAAAGCTTCTCAACACTACAACTCTCAAACTCTCGCCGTCATCTTCCCCAGACGTCTTCTCAAATGCTCCATTCCCTGGGTGTGGACGAGACAGTAGGGATATCTTCACCGGTGCGCCATTTCCCCAACTTCAGCGAGCCCATCCGCAGCCTGATGTCTTCCTCCAGGCCCCGTTCTGCAGGAGGAGCGATCAACATGTAATGAGGTGCTCAAATGGTAACGAGCACATCCTGCCCCATCCACCTGTGCACAGTCAAGTACGGTTTCCCCATTGCGCAGAGGCTCCGATGCCACAGCAGCCCATTGCCGCCCACCGCGTGGTCTCTAGTGTGGGACAGCAGGCAGCCATAAGCTCCGTCCCTGTCGGCCCGCTTCATTCCTGGACGGTAGGTGTTCGAGCAGTGATGGACCCATTCCTGGCAGCCCCGTTCCAACCTCGGAGCCCATTGGGAAAGCCTTAAGCTGGCCACAGACTTTTTTTCAAATATTAACCGATTTTAAAACCACGAGAGACCACAGACATGAAGACAATTCAACCGGTTCTTTTAGCCTTATTTGACCAGACTCTTGCTGATTATAGGAATGATTTCACAGTGACACAGAGTCTCGTGATTATCAAACATGTTTCATTTTTTTTATAAAACATGTTTGATATTTGCCATCTGAATTTTGGGGATGGTCCGTCTCGATTTGGAGCAGACAAATAATCGTAATGACACCACACGCAGATCCTGATTTTTACCAAGTGCAACATGTTCCCAGATCAGGATCTCTGCTGACCCTGAAACAACATTGTGATTAACCAATCAGATTTGAAGAACTAGTTTATGGTTTTTGCGACGTTTAGGCTTACAATCAGTGTTTGATGCTTGTACATCAGTATTATTTTATAGGATATAGTGCACTAAATTTTTGGAATAAAATGTTCCAGGATTAACAAAATGTTGACCTTGGAACACATCTAACTTCGCAAAATCAGGACGTGTGACACCATATGATATTTTTGGACAATCGTCCAGGGTTCAAATTGTGTGTAAAATTGACCCGAATCTTCTAGTGTGTGGCCGGCCTTAAAGTAACACGCCACTTTATTTTCTAACTTGCGTAAATGAACAGTTGAGTTTTACCATTTTTGAGTGCACTCGTTGAATCTGATTAGACCATTTGCATCACTTTCAACAATTATCAGAGAGTTTTGATATTTTTTCTATTTAAAACCATGGGTGCAGCAGGCGCAGTGATATTACACAGCAGCTGAAGACGCAGGGGACTATTTTTAGGTGCTGCGTAATATCATTGCGCTTGTGGCAGCAAAGATCCTTAATTATTACGCCAGAATGAGAGTGTAGTTTCAAGCCATATTGGCCTGTAAAACCACAACGTTTCATTTTCCGTCTGTCTTAATACACATTGTAACTACAGAAGATTCAAAATTCAAATGGAAAAGATATCAAACTCTTTGGTCATTTTTGAGCATGATGCTAATGAATTGGAAAATTAGCTTTTTTTTCCAAAAAGGTAGGGTTTCTTTAATGTTTGAGAAGGTTGTTAGAGCCCCGTCCTGTCGCCTCAGTGCTTGGTCGTATCTGTGGAGGAAGCAAATCTGGCGTAGTCCATCATGAGACGACTACTTCAGTTTTTATGATGCCTTGTGGCATCCCCGCAGCACTTTAGCTCAGCTCCACTACGATGTTCTTTCTCTGTCCATCGCTTAACCAGACGTTGAGAGTGATTTCATTTTTTGATATGTATTCGTCCATTTCTTTTCGTTTACGTGCAGTTTATATGAGCTTTTTATATCATACATAGTACTTTTTTTCTTTTACATTGAGTCCAGTATTAAAAGGACATAAAATGTGAAAATGATGGAAGTTTGTTACTCTCGGTTTACTAGTGTTTTTGTCTAAGGGAGTGGCTGAAGGGACTATTTAATGGTTTTTAGGATTTGAAGTACTAACTGCCTTCACAGGGATGTGTTGAAGCCTTATAACAGGCAAAAATAGCTGGAGAATCACAGTTTTTTTGCTGTTCTTGTGCTTTTTTTTTTTTTTGGACCCAAGGTACTGTAGGCATTTGTAAGATGGACTAGAATGGACAAAAAAAATGGTCACATCCACACCTATTGAGGTGAAACCATTGAAGCACTTTTATAATCTGTAATGGTGGATTAAGTAGTTTTGCTATATAACGATCTGCTGTATATTCACTGTATATTCCTTACATGATAAATCCTTTGTTTTAAAATGTCATCTTTGACTGTTCTTTCATAACTTAATGCCTGCAGAACATGCAGGCTGAATGTATATCTATCTAGGGATGGGTATCGAGTTTGATACTTTTTAGTTACCGTCCAAATTGCCACGGTATAACCGAGTATCGAAAAACGTATCTTCGTTTGGTACCCAATTTCGATACCTAAAGAGGATAAGGAAAGGAAAGCACGTGGCCAAGTATGGTGGCTCTTCATTTTAACCCATCCAAGTGCACACACGCAGTAGTGAGAAGTGATCAAACACGCACACACACACACCCGGACAGACACCCTATCGCTGCAGCTGCCCGGGGAGCAGTTGGGGGAACGGTGCCTTGCTCAAGGGTCTCACCTCAGTCGTGGTATTGAGGGTGGAGGCAGCGCTGGTTATTCACTCCCTCCGCCTTCAATCCCTGCCGGACCTGGGACTCGAACCTGCAACCTTTCAATTACAAGCCCGACTCCCTAACCATTAGGCCCCGCCTGCCCCGCCAGTGAGCCAATAAGACTGCAGCACAGTGTGTTTGACTAGAAGTGTGTAAAATAGCCTTATGTTCTTTATATCATTTACACGACTGCATGTCACTTCTGTCTCTAGATTAAGTTACACTTTCTGTATCGTCATATCATGTGCACTCACGCAACTCATGGCAAGCCGTCAAAATGAAAGTTCAGTTTGGACATTGCAGCAGAAATATATATATATATATTTATATAGCTACTACAAAATTTGAAACAGTATTTCTTCAGTGTTTTAAACTGTAATATAAATCCCCTTTATCTTCCAACAATAAAATGAAATCTTCATTAATTAAAAGACAAACTTTTGTGTTTACTACTCATTGCTATGTGTACACTTGGATGGGTTAAATGCAGATAATAAGTTCTGAGTATTCAGCACTATATTTGGCTACACGTTGTCACTTTCACTTTTGATTTTATATATATTTTTCAAACTATTTTCTTCAGTAATTTTTTCTTCAATTAATTATATTACGGACTTCTGGTCTTCATTTCAACGTAACGCACCTGGTCCTAGGGTCTGTTACTGTTTTTCCCCTAATTTGTCTCTGATTAAACACAGGACATATATTGACATGAAACACTTGATGAACTACGAGGCAGCGCTTAGTAACTGAAATAACAGCTAGTGTGCTTGAGCTAAAGACCGCTGGCAGATTCCACTCATGTTAAAGAGCTCAAGAACTTCTTATGTTCTGCACATCTTCTGAAGTTGTGTAAAGAGGATACACACAATACTCTGCATTTCAAGGCTTGAAGACAGTGTATTCTCTGATTTCTGTAAATCCGTGAGTCTTTTTCTCCATGTGTCTATACTGCTTCTGCAAATACCGCAGCACCAGACGATGCAGGTAAGACAAGGACACAAAAAGAAAGAGGGATAGATTTTGAAGTTCTTGACAAAAATCTTACCAGAAACCAAACTTTTGCGCAAAAGTAAAATCCTGTTTTTTATCAGTGCTGACATTATCTGCAATCATTGCTAATCTTTTGCAATTTCTAGCAGGAAATTGCAGAAGCTGTCTTTAACAATAATTGAATAGCTGTATATTTAAGTGATGTCAGTAAAAAAAGAAAATGGTTTGAGTGTTGACCTGGAACATGTATAAAGGTTCAGGTTAATTTAATGATGTCTTTTTGATCTGTGTGACTCTCGGTCCCCTGAGAGTTAAAGCCCCGGAGCTTCTGATTGATGAAATGTTGCAGTAATGTGTCCATGGGCCGTATTAACACAAAGACTGTTTATCTTTTAAGCAAGAGAATGAAGATATTTTTCTGTAACTTAAGTGAGACAGGTTTGTAAATAGAGAGCGATATGACTGTCAAAGTATAAATTACTTGGAGGAGATATTTCATGATTGAAATATACATCTGTCTATTAGGAACTGATCATAAAAAGCAGCCTTTCTGCAAAACAAGAAATTAATATTTTTAGTTAAAATTATGTTGATCATTTCTTTTTCAAATAAAAACTCATTTGCTGTGTATTCAGAAAAGCTTGTAATCTTCACGCGGAGATGCTATCATCTTGCGTGCAAATTGCAAAAAACGAAGTGCTTACTGCATTTTTAATCTACAACACATCATGCAAGACCTTCCTCACTAATCGCATTCAGATCCTGCTCCTGTCTCTCCTTCCAGTTTAGGCTACTTTCCTGTCGTCTCTACGGCCCCATCCCAGTAAAACACAGAAAAAGTCATAGCTTTAAAATGCACTGAACTGCTCAAAAGTGACAATATGAAAAACTACTTCTGTTTTAAATGTTGCTCTTCTGAACTCCCTGAAGAATCCTGAATCACAGATTCCAGAAAAATATAAATGAGCACAACTATTTTCAACATTGAAAATTGAGAAATGTTTCTTAAGCAGCAAATCAGCATATTAGAATGATCTCTGAAGGATCATGTGACACTGAAGACGACATCTGTCTTGGCTAAGTTATACCAAACCCAAACTTCTGAACAGTAGGCTAGCGTATCTAAATGCTAATGCTGCTTTTTCAAATCTTTTAGTATTTGCTATCAGCTTTATGATATTAACATGCATTAAATCATAGAAACAAGCTAAACACAATAAATAGCTGTTTGGATATGTTACCTTTAATCTCTACAAGAATTCCAAAAATCATGGAAAAACTGAGCAAATGCAGGCTTTAGTATACATTAATTTGTACATTTTAAAATGCTATATGTAGCAGAGGCCAGCGAGTAAGTGCCGTGCAGGTTAAACCTCACTCCCCTGATCTTGAGGCGCTCTAGCGACTGACGCTAGAGGTCATGGCTTTTAGCCTCCTGGTTAGAGCGCCCGCCTCCCACGCCGGAGACCTGGGTTCGAGACCCGCTCGGCGCGAGGCCGAGTCGTGGTGGAAGAGGACCCAGGCGGTGGTTACATATACAAAATGCATTAAATTTTAGATTTGTGGTGTAAAAAAAAATGCCTAATACAATTAAAACTGAATTGGGAGGCTGCAGCATGACGAAAGTTGTTTGAACCTTGTTTACGAGAAACCTGTATAAACTCTTTTAATATAATGAATTTATTTTGCTGTTTGGTTGTCCGTGAAACACAGAAGCTGTTGAGAGTTAAAGCCCCAGAGCCTCTGATTGTGTTAATGTTGCCCATTCCCACATTACTGGAATATTTCATCAAAGACAATTTATCTTCTAAGCATATTTTTCTGTAGACTGAGTGAGACAGAGTTTGTAAATAGCAGTGTGTGATGCATGTCAAAGCAAGTAGGTAGCTGCTAGTATTGTACGGGACCCCTTAAGTGACATGGTGGTGAGAAAATATTTTATGTGTTCCCTCGCAAAAACATTTGTTTTCCCCTCACAAAACGTACAGTCTCGCATGTATCAAGAACACACGTGTCACGAGAGAATGCAAAAGAGAACGTAGTTTCTCAGGGGAACGCAAAAGATTTAAAAAATATTTTTCCTTTCACCCTGATTTCTTTCCTCCATCATGTAACTTAAGGGGCTCTGTATAATTGGTCAGGTGTAGATTTATTTAATTGTAATATGTAAAATGTTCAATGTATTTCTATATTTAAATTTATACTATACTTAAATTTCCCATACATGTGCTGATTTAGTGCAAAAGGTAAAATGAACCTCCTTGATTGCTTTTATCTGATGAGTGACCGGTTGTGTTAGTTCTTCTGTGTGACTCACTGAACTTTGTGAACTGCTGCTGTTACTTGCAAACTACCCAAACCTTGCATGACTACAGCAGATACAGACGAGGCAGTACAGCTGTGGAAAGACTGCTCTCTCTTCTCTTCCTTAAAGTAAGCTCAATGGTAGAGACATCACTTAAAGGGATATTCAATTTTTTTGAGATGCACCTGTATAGTCTTTGATATTACTGCCACCTGCTGTTTCATCAATTTTGTCAAACGTGAATAATTTTTTTCCCCACATAGTCTCATTTTATTTGCATTATCATATAATTTAAATGAGTAAATTATGGCCAAGTTAATTTGAAAAAAAAAAAAAAAAAACACCAGTGGTAGTAGTATTCAATTGCAGTGTTAATTTTTAAGACATGTTAAGTCAAATGCAGAGACAATGCAAATTCATTTCACTTGAAGTTAAAAGAATGCATCAAATTCAGTTT
>JAUCMS010003397.1:0-26292 GCA_032357445.1 Enteromius radiatus
AGGTTTGTCCAAGAAGTCTCTAGATTTGTCGCTAGTCGCTTTTAGGGAAAAATGTCGCCAAGGGGGTCTGAATAGTCTGAATAGTCGCTAAATATAGAGACAAAGTCGCTAAGTTGGCAACAATGATGACAATGATTATAGGTAATTAACAAGACACCCCCAATACAGCAGTGGTTCTGCAGGTGGTGACCACAGACCACTTCTCAGTTCCTTTGCTTTCTGGCTGATGTTTTGGTAACTTTTTTTTCGTTTTCACTCTAGTGATGGCATGAGAGTCTACAACCCACACAAGTGGCTCAGATAAGGCAGCTCATCCAGGATGGCACATAAATATGAGCTGTTGCAAGAAGGTTTGTTGTGTCTGTCAGCATAGTGTCCGGAGTATGGAGGCGCTACCAGGAGACAGGCCAGTACACCGGGAGACGTGGAGGAGGCCCTAGGAGGGCAACAACCCAGCAGCAGGACCGCTACCTCCGCCTTTGTGCAAGAAGGGACAGAAGGAGCACTGTAAGAGCCCTGCAAAATGACCTCCAGCAGGCCACAAATGTGCATGTGTCTGCTTAAACGGTCAGAAACAGACTCCATGAGGGTGGTATGAGGGCCCGATGTCCACAGGTGGGGGTTGCGCAAAGGCGCAGGTAGTGGTCTTGCTGCTGGGTTGTTGAACATTTTTTTTAAGCAAACAAGTAAACAACTTTGTCTCACTGCCAAACCCATCTGAAAAATGACACGGAAACAATGCGAGGTCACGTGAGACTGAGATTATTATCAAAAATAACAAAAATAGCAAGCAAAATAAGCTTGTCATACAAACTGCATACGTGCTCATTTGCAATGAAAAGAAGATTATGGAGTAGGATATTTACCTCCTACCCATTGCCCTGGATGTTGCTCTCTCATTGGCTGTAGATAATCGCTGAGTGGTATTCAGTCAGAACACATTTCACACGGCATGATTTTGAATCCAAATATTTAGCATGCCAAATATCTCACGGCTGTCTGTGATTCTCTCAGATCGCATCTTTGATAGTTCACACTGTGTGATTATCACTCACGTAAATGAGCACCGATTTGCCGGTGATTTTGGGCATTTGTCAGCGATATATAAAATTTTCTGCTAGGATATCATTCAATTTATTTTATGGATATTTCCGTCAACTCTAAAACAGTGGTGTCAACATTTTCACATTATCACAATGTTTAATTTGTTCAGTTTAACGTGTTAAAAATATTGAATGCATTTAACATGGGGGCAGGGCTAGAGTTGGCCACCCCAATTTTTCTATTGACAAGAAGTGTGTTTATTCAGTAGCAGAAAGTCTTTATTAGCAGATCAAAGCAGAGATGTTTCAGGTGCATGCTCCACTTCACTTCAGTGGCAGACGTGAGTCAAATGATTGCGGAAACGCTATGTGCTCGTCAGTTGCACACACAAAGGCGTCGGCGCACGCTGTAACCTGTATTCTTTCATATCAAAGCATGAAGTAAGTTATGAGCATGCAGTGGCATGATCAGTTAATTCATGAAGTTACCAAGGTGATTAAAGCTGCCTTAAAACTGCATGCATGTAATATATTTTATTTGAGTCGCATTTAAGAACGTTTATGAAATGGTTTACCGTAACTAATCTAACACACGATTTATCTTGTGAGCTGATTAATAGAGACTTTAAGACCTGAAGTGGGTCAGAAAAGATAAAGAGAGAAATCGAATGCATTTCAGATCTAGCTGCTAGCTGCTGCAAAGAAAAAAAGAGAGGAAAAAAGAAAACCTTTTATAGCTTTAAGGATTCATTTAAATTTAATTTAAAATTTAGTGTTTGATAAATTAAATTTCAATTTCTGTATATTTCTGCTGAAGGGCACAGGTATATGTGACATTTATGATATTATGATTTATGTGAAGATTGTTTGAGTTAAAGCTTAATTTTTAAGTACTTAAATTAAATTTTTTTTCTGTCTGATTAATGTTTAAATTGATATCTTAATTATATTGTACTGTTGAATGACTACAGTCAATATTTAAATATTAGATGGGGGGGCAATATTATAGCAACATCGGTGATAACAGGCATTAAAAAATGGCATTAAACAAAAAACAAATACTGTCTTTATGTTGTTTGTACATTAATTTGAAGATTGAATGTGAAATTATTGCAATATAAAATATATTTTAAAGTATATTTAAAAATCTATATTTAATACAGTATATTTAAAACTTTAATGTTAGATGGGAAAAACTTTCTGTACTTTCTATTATTTTATTTGGACATTCTCCTGCTGAGAAATAGCTAATAAAAATGTAAGAAACATTTGTGTGTGCAAGAGAAATTGTTCATATGTCTTGTTTGACATTGAATATCTCATAACAATTATTTTATCATAAAAATAATTTTTTGATAATGTTTCCCAACATGTTAGCTGTATCTGATTCAGATTTTGTGGTGATAGGATGCATCCAAATCTTACTATTTTGTAAGAAAATAGATTTTAGACTCTGAGTGCAATACAAAAAAGTAGGTAATGTTTGATAGAAATCTGTGATAAAACATCAGGAAGATTTGTGTGGTCAAGGTACATTATCATTCTTATCTTTGACATTCAATATCTCACAACTGAAATAAAGTAGGAGAAAAATATTTTGGTGATGTTCCCCAAAATTGTATGTGAATTAAATGTTGTGGTCATATCACGAAGTAATCAAGAGTTATAAGACACAAAAGCAATTGGAACCAAGGTCTATTTTTTCTGTTTATCCACAAATTGCTCAGCACTGCGTAGGAGTTAATGAAACTGGCCACATGTAAAGGTCAGACTATATTCTAGAGCATATTTTATGTATTTCATGTTTAAAAAAAAAAAACATGAGAAAGATATAACGTGTGCATTTGGAGTTTTATGTGTTGTACTGTAATTCAACGATGAATATCTTTAGATCTAAATGACAGATTGTGGTATGAATGGGCTCATTTCAAATAGAATGACGCCATTTTTAAACCCGACGGGACACCTCCGATTTAAAGAGTTAAAAACCTGTAAAAATATAATAACAGACAATCCCTTTTATTAATCCAGTACATTACACCTTGTATTCAAGAAATATTATATTATAATAATTATTTTAAATTACAATATAAACAAAGTAATAATTTTATATACAATATAGCAAACAATATGAGCCTAATTTTCTTGAACATAATTTTGCACAAAGTATATCTATTGTCTGTTCTTTTGTGTGAGAGCTGGGGTCAGAGACTGGCCACACAGACTCCAAACAAGACAAATGAGAACAATACCAGTTTGGTGACACCTGATTTGAACTGTGCAGGAGGCTGTGCGTATCTGAATGTGAGTTTAAACGTCATTCGATACATCTAGCGCTGAACTGATAATGACTCTTTTAATGAGGCTTTTCCCTAAGCATATGGAATCCAAACTAAACGAATGTTTTCTCTATCTTCACACACTTCACACACGCAGTTACGCTCTTCGTTGCATTAACACAATCCACCAAGCTGCCACACAGCCAGCACAGTGATTTGACTGAGGTCAACACATTATTATTAGCATTCATTTATGGGAAATAGGTGTTGGAGGGAGGCTATGAATGATTGTGATGTGAATGGATGGGGGGGGGGGGTTAAACAAGTTTTGAGGAAGGGCAGGTTGGATCAGGTGACAACGCTGTCCATCTTAGCGTGTTAGTGGGTAATTAGTTGCTCTCTCGCTCTCACAGCTGATGTCTCTTATGACATAGTGGACCAGTAGCCCTCCTTGACCTTTTCCTCAGCCCACATTAAGCTCAATTTGGAGCATGTGTTCTTGAGCTAACCTTTTCCCAGGTCTGCAATGTGAGAAGAGGCCTGTGGCCATTGCTGTTCCCATCAACACAATCTCCCCTACCCTGTTCTCTACACTGGACAATACCAAAATGGATAAATGCATGGTCGTCCAGTGATTGAAAAACACTTGATCTCAAGATGATATTACTCAGGGGTAAGGAATCATTTTTATATATTTTGAGTATTTTATACAAATCAAGTTTCAAATATTCATTGAATTTAAAATAACAATCCACATTTGAGTGCTAAAACATTGCATTCGAATTTTAGGTGTGCATCAGAAAGCCGTATCATTGGCACACAAATGCAATGACGATGTAAGTTTTAATGCTTTTTTTTAGCCTAACTTGTTAAACCAACTATAGTGCTGCTATCTTGTCTATTCATAATATTGCGCAAACAGAGAACATCAATGCAGAGAAGAAATATGAATTAGTAATATTTAATTGCGGCCTCAAGAGAGAAGGCAAAAGCCAATAACTAAAATTATGCCTTTTAAATATTAATATAATTTAAATATTGATGATATTTAAGTACAAAATTCTGATTTCCAACCGTTTTGACAGCCCTAATTCTGAGTAAAGAAAATAATGCCTTTAGCATTATTATAATAAGATTTTTAGTGTTTCCCTCCAAATGCAGTTATTTTACATATTTTTTTATTCTCATCACTTTTGAAATTGTGAATTTGCTATATATCTAAAAAACTTAATTATTCAAAAAACTTACACATATGTAATTTGAAATTAAAAATTTGTATACTTTTATTGAGCAATAATGCATTAAAAAGATTAAATGTGACACTAAAAACTTATTTTGCAAGGATGTCTATTTAAAAAAAATGCTGATGTTTTTAATTTTCCATTTGTTAAAGAATCCTGAAAAATTGTAGCATGGTTTATACAAAATACTAAGCAGCACAACTGCTTTTTAACCTTGATAACAATAAGAAATGTTTTTAAACATCAAATCAGCATATGAAAATCATTTCTGAAGTATCATGTGACATTTTTAAATTCCTTGTTTTATTGTTGGAATTATATTTAGATTATTTTAATTCCTTTTATGTAAAGCACTTTGAATTACGATTGTGTATAAAACGTGAAAGTTTATAAATAAACTTGCCTTGACACTGAAGACTGAAGTAATGGCTGCATAAATGCAGTTTTGCCAGGAATAAATTACATTTCACATTATTATTATTATTATTAAAATAAAAGAAAGTTATTTTAAATAGTAAAAATAATATTACTATTTTTACTGCATTTGTGATCAAATAAATGCAGCCTTGGTGAGACTTTTTTCAAAAACATCTCTTACCCTAAACTTTTGAATTGTAGTGCATTTATTTTTTATTTTGGTTTTGTGATTAATTGTTTGTTTTTTTATGAATTTCGACAAAGTGTAGAAATGTTGTTTTTTCATTTCTTTATAGTAAAAAGTTCACTGTTAGTCACTTAAATTAGTGTACCAGTAACAAAACCACACAGCACTTTACAGTCATGTAAAATTTAACTGCTTAACACACCCAACGTCTGGGCCTGGCATAAACAAATAATCTGACTCCACGTCAAGATTTAAGCATCCCCATAGACCGCACAGAAAATGTTTACTGTACATCATATAATTGCCAGAAGCCTAATAATTTTCAATGCTAAAATCCACAAATATTAGTTTAATCCTCTTATTGCATTGCAGCCACATAGCGCTGATTATTTTATCTTCTGAGGGGTTAATCAGAACGCCTGAATGGATTCTCTGAAAGCCAAAGGGCAAAAGACGAATAAGCACTGTTCTGACCAGAGTTTCTCCATCTTCAACAAAGCTATGTTTATCTCGTCGTATACTATTGTCTTTGTTAATGCTATTGAAGCAGCCAGTGCAGGTCACCTGAGAGCAGTCGTTCAGTATCTGGTGCTTAAAAACGTCAATGCAAAGTGAATGGGTCTCTGTTTTCCATTATTAAGCAAAAGATGATTAAAGCAGAAGAAATCATGAGCGCCCCTTTCATCGTTTTGTTTACCCACTGAGGCTAATATGGATGGTAAGCGTGTTAGTGCTAATCTTCCTCTCACACATGACAATGGCAGAGCAAAGGGTCTGGTCTCCAGAGGGTTTAATGGGCCTCAAACAGGCTATTAGAGCAGTGATTGAACCTGTAGAAATATTATCTGCTCACATACAACCGCACGTGGCCAATTACACATTATTTGCTTCGGGGAACACAAACAATGTCTGATAGAACTTAAGTGGCACAAATATCAATTCGACTTATACTGTAGGTCATTCAATGCTGGGTAGATTACATATGAGATATAATGAAGAACTGATAAGGAACAACATGACTAAAATCTTTTTTTATTTAACTCTTATTTAGTTTCACAAAGCTAATCTCATACTGTTTGGGCAAAAACAAGAAGAAAGGCTTATAATGTTTCTTGTGAAAATACTAAAACCACAGGATGCCTTCTACTGATAGATGACCTTTAACCAGCTCAATTTATATAGTAGCATTCCCGTTTGTGACGACAATTTGCGAACCAAGATTTTACAAGTAAGTGTTCCCACAAAGTATCTTGTAATTTGTCTTAGCAAAACAATGCAAGCCCCACAAAACTGTTTGCTCTATTTAAAATCAGTTTTTTTGGTGAAAAAATACTTTGTTTTAGATTTTTATAGCTTTATTACTTATCTGAATCAAAAATTATTCAGGGTATTAATATGTGTATATACAATCTTTTTTGTTAGATAAAACATATTATTCAGCTGAATTGCCATACAGCTGTTGTTCTGTTTAATATTTAAAGTGTAATACATTTTTTTTCCTTTTTATGAAATAAAAAGTTCAAAAGCACTGTTATTGAAAACTATTTTTTTTAAACGATGCAAAAGATTTTACTGTCACTGAAATAAAATTAGCTTTTCACTTTGTGACAAATCAAAAATCAAAATGATCAAAAAATCAAATCAAAATGCTAAAAAAATAATTATTTAACTCTTTACATAAGGACAAGACAAGCAGCATCTGTAATTATTTCTCATCAAAATAAGTACATGTAGGATATGTAGAAGACTATGACAAAATGATGGTTCACTAGTTCGCGCTTTCTCATTAATGCGTGGGAAAAGAGGTGATAAGTGTAAAAGCAAATTTGGCGAGCTGTCCAGGGAGCGAACCGGGAGAACGGCAGGTTCCGAAAACTAGAGGCCTGAGCCTGAATTTAATGTGCCCCCCGGAGAAGAGAGATTGGCTGAGTGGAGGAGGAGAGGGAGTGATTCATGTGATTAATTCGGCCAGCGCTCCTCCTGAAACTCCGTTATTATCAAAATGATCACTTAATAAACCACTAGAAGTCTAGTTTGTTCATACTGTATAACCATGTTGTGATGCACCTTTCACTGATCACTCTACTGTAATGTTTATTTAATTGTTGTTTAATTACCCAAATCAAGTCTGAGCAATAAATATTAAAAAATCCCTTTCATATCTCCACATTGTGGAGTGACACATTTTCGAATCACACATAACCAAATATCTTCAATTACAACTTAACATAAATAACTGAGGAAATTACAAATAGTGTTTTGTATACTATAAACAAAATCAAATGCTTCAAAATCAGACCATGAACCGAACACTAACTTAGCATTTAAAGTAGTAGTATTTGTTTTTATTTATCCTTTAAAACACAAAATTAAAATGAAAACGATGCTGTGACCACAGTCTAGTGAAGAGAGAAGAATGTTAGGTATCTGAAATACAAAGAACATGTGAGTACTTTGAGGTAAAAGAAGCAGTAGAACTTCTGCTCAGTTAGCAAGTCGAAATTTAGGGGGCTTTAGGGGGCTTTTTACTAAGAGGAAATTGGGGGTGGGATTTAGAAATGGCATGAGCTGGATTCTTACTTCCACACAAGGGACGCGTTTTATGAAATATGGGATAAGCATGTTGAAGGGATTTGTAAGTCACTTTGGATAAAAGCATCTGCTAAATATAAGAAAGGATTAGCTCACCCAAAAATGAAAATTCTGTCATTAATTACTCACTCTAATGTCATTCCAAACCAGTAAGACCTTCGTTCATCTTTGGAACACAAATGCAGATATTTGTGATGGAATCTGAGAGCTTTCTGACCCTGCATAGACTACCACAGTCAAAGTCCAGGAATGTAGAAAGGACAACTGTAAAATAATCCATGTGACTTCAGGGGTACAACAGTAATTTTACAATGCTACGAGAATACATTTTATGGGCAAAAGAAAAAAAACAAACTTCGCACCAATTCGCATTTAGTCACCATTTTGTGTAGTATCCACGGAGCGTATGCATTTATGTGTCAGCTGCGTCAGGCGATCTGAATGAAAACAGCATATCTGCATGACACAGCTAACACAGAACCGCATACACTGTTTACGTTCAGTGGATACTCTCCAAAATGACGCAACGGTAATGCGGAAGAGACAAAAGTATTGAATAAAGTATATGTTATATTTCTTTTGCACACAAAAAGTATTCTTGTACTTTCGGTTGAAAGAACTCCTTGCTACGTTTCTAGACCTTGATTGTGTTACAGTAGGATCCTTGCTGTGTATGAGGGACACAGCCTCACCAAAAAAATCTTTTGTTTTCTTCAGAATGTATGTTCCGAAGATAAACAGAGGACTTGCGGGTTAGTAATTAATGACAGAATTTCTCTTTAAGACAGAATATTGCCATTTACTCATTTCTAACGACACTTCTGATAATCCACAAGCACAACTCAAATGTAATTAAGTATTCAAACTGTAAGACCATCAAACATCAAAAACCTTTCAGCCTTTTCAACACATTTTCCATTTCCAGTTATTTGTGTAGAACTGTTTGGCGACCCTAGCTGTGCAGAAATTACACACTTCACTTTCAAACACGTCTGGTTTTTTCACTTTGCATTCCTTTGGCAGTGTTGTATTTAAACAGTCATGCCAATAAAACTGGCCTGAAAGATGAGAGAGAGAGAGGACAGGGTGAGAGAGGGGGTCAGGGTCTGTGCTCCTTACCGGATAGCCCTCTGTTTTCTTCTGGCACCACTTCAGTAGAGCGTTCCTCTTAGATCCACCATACTCCCGCGCCAGAGCAGACAGAGGGTCTGTTCTTTCCACACTAGCATCAGGGGACACACACATACACACACGTACGGTCACTAACACTGCATCTGTACATGTGTGTGAGACCTCATGGGGTTTTGCTGTGTGACATGCACTCGTAACATTTACATAGTTATTTCCTAAATACAATTATAGCAATCAAAGAGCTAAATGTATTTGCGTAAATCTGCACAAAATACGTATTGTTCTTGGGAGAAATAATGTAACGAAAGATTGCGCGTGACCTTGACTCGACAGGTTTAGTGTTTAACCACTGCTAAAATCCTCACACACGTGAGAGTACATCAGCACATCAGGAGTGTCGGTCTGCCAGAGACACAGCGTGAAAGCTAATCAGATTGCCTTGTTGTGTGTTCGTGGGAAGATTAGATGACTCTGTGGTCATTGCACTGGAAGTCAGAACACTATATGTGTCATTGTTTTATTACCTTTTACACTGATGTCTGTAAGGATCTGAGACTCTGCATTATCAAATACATAATATTTCATATCTTATAAAGGGATTACATTACTATTTAGTGAAAGTCATTAATAATTTTACTCACCAAGGATGCATTAAATTCATCAAAAACTACTTTTTATATTTGTATTAGTGCCGTCAAATGATTAATCACATCCAAAATATTTTTTTCTTTGCATATGTGTTCTGTGTATTTTTATTATGTATATAGCCTATAAATATACACACATAATATATATTGTGAAAATATTTATATGAATGTACATGTCTAGATTTATATTTATTTCATTTATATTATAAATAAATGTATTTAATATATAAACATAATATATTTTCTGAAATGTATACATGTGCATGTGTGCGTATTTATATATACATAATAAATATACTCAGAACACATTCATATATTATGTAAACAAAAACATTTTGGATGTGATTATTAACTAACTTTTATATAACATTTGTATAAATTTTGTCACAATTACGTTCTTTTGAACTCTTTTGTGTCTATGAAAATATTAAGCAGCAATTCTTTTTAACATTGATAGTATTAAATATCTTTTGAGCTGCAAATCAGAATAATTTCTGACACTAAAGACTGGAATAATGACTGCTGTAAATTTAGCTTTGCCATTACAGTAATAAATTACATTTTAGCATACATTGAAATAGAAAACTGTTATTTTAAATTGTAACAGTATTATGCAATATTACTGTTTTTACACTATTATTGAGCAATTAATCCACTGTTGGTGAGCAATAGAGACTTTCATAAAATAAAATAAAAGATGTAATCATGAATTTATTTGATTTTTGAATATTAGTGTATATACAGTATAGGCAATTGTTATTTTAAATAATTGAAAAAGAAAAAACAAAATGAATCACATAATGCCTGTAAATTAACACCAATTTAAAACACCTCAAGGTACTTCTCTCTTCGGAAAACTCTTGAAATGCTATGTTACAAGACCATGACAAATTTACGTATTCATGTACACGTTAAACAAAAACCTTGAGAAAAAGACATTATGCGCCAACTTCCCAACAGTGTTTTTCAGGCAAGGCAAAAAAGGGTCATGACTATCAGTTTGTGCCAAGTATGATTCTGTTCAAAGTGTGAATCACCAAAGAGAATGACTAGCATATCTCAAGGCATTATTTCTAAGCAGGACAGCAGGGGTTAGAGAAACAAAAGCAGGGAGAAACAGTTTAGAAACACAAGTGTATCATGGAGAAGAAATGCAGTTCAGCTCTTCTAATCTGAGTCATCTTATTAGTCTATGTATGTCTCAGCTTTATTGACATACTGTATATTTAGCAGCGAAAGTTATCTGTGTGAGTCATCTGTTGTTTTAGTGCCCCTAGTGAGGAAGACCTTTACTGCATCTGTGTTTTTGTAGCTTACTTGAGTTTGCTGTTGGCTTGGTTGTAAGTAAAAGAGGATGTGCGGCCATTGAAGTGCGTCGGAGTTTTAATCACAGACTCGAGGGACGGACTCTTCCTCATAAGAGATGAGGGCTTCAGTTCATTGCATGACCCTGAGAGAGACAGAACCACAGACACAGGGGAAATTTAATATTGTGTCCTATTATTGCCACATGTCTGGGGAATATCCACTCTAAGGACTTATTGTAAAATCCACATAACAGTATTTATTTAAATTAAGATAACCGATACTACGAATGCCAAAGCAAACCACTTTCTGTATAAATAATACATGACCAGAATGACTAGGTTTGCGGTCAGTATTAGTTTTTTTTTTTTTACTAAATTAATAATTATATTCTGCAAATAAATGTAACATTGGTGTAACTTAAAAGAGAGGTGTAAAGCAAAAGATTTGTAGACCCCAAACACTTAAACGGTAGATATTTCCAGTATATTCTTGGCTTGTTTTTCTTACATACATTTTGCACTATAAATAATAATATTGTAGCTGTATATATTTTTTTTTTTTCAGAGCAATATCTGGTCCAATAGGCCAAGATATTGACTTTCTATTAAAAGTGCATACATGCACACAATTTTTTAAATGTCTGTGATATAAGCAACTACATGCCACAGGTTAAACGTAAATGTCTACAGTATGGGCGTTTGAGGATGACTGAAGTGTTGTTTGAAGGACGTGTCACTATGAAGTACCATTGTGGGGGAAATCTCCAAAGGTGATTTTTCTCTCAAGGGTCTTTGACAGTGGCTTGATTCCAGAGTGCCTCTAGAAACATAAAACACATGTCAGTGATAGCATGGCCCACACTCCAGTATAAATTGTGAGATTATACTACCTGAATGGGTGAGACAGCAGCAGCAGGGGCTGTACGGACTGGTATGCCACTCAGGGGACTTCTGGGAGATGTATGCATCTGTACTGAACTGCTGGGTCCATCTAGAACAATACAGTGAAACACTGAAAAACAGCTGGCCAAAGAAAATCCTATTTAATTAAAAATCTGAATGGATAGTTCACTCAGTGGATAGTAAACCAGTATGTACATTTAGAACAAGTTAACTTAGGTAGTTACGTTTAAGAATTGAGTAGCAATTTGAATAAGGTCTTGCAGAATAAGACATTAAAATGTGCTTTTTAAGTAATAATAAACAGCCAATATCTCAGTAATATTCATGCTAATAACCAACTAGTTAATATTGAGAATTGGACACTAAAGTACCAATACTTACCAATAAGTATTTCAAGTGAGAAGGGTACATAAAAGCATGCACTTAGAAAAAAAGAGTAGGTTAATCCCTTACAGTACAGGGAAAAGTAAATAAATTACAGATATTAATTACTTAGTAATTAGTTACACACACCCTGAATGCAAATATCCGAGAGGGGTAGTATCGCTTTTGAAAAAAGAAATGGTTCATGAGGACCCTTATGAGAATAATTATATCATGATGAAGCTGGAATGTGACGACACCACATTAGACTTTCTGAAATACCCTATTGTATTCTGCAGAACATTTGATAAAAATCACAAGCTGTATCAAAGGTTATTAATAATGGGTATCTTTGTCGTATTATTCTAGGAACATTAAACAACCTTTCCAATCTAACATGACATTTTTTGTGATTAATGAGCAGAAGTCCTGCTGTCTCACCATCCGTAACTTACAGAAGTATCTGTCCAGCATAAAGACAGGCGGGAATGATTTGAGAGGTCTAGCGGCTTTAATGAGATCCAGACTTTCCTGCTGCCGTGTTACTGATAGATTGTGATGTTTGCAGACAAGAGATGTTTGGAGAGCATTACATCATTAGCTCAGATTAAAGTACGGCTTCTGTAAGCATCTGTTTCAGCATGATAGAGCCATGATCTAAACATTTAATCACTGCCTAAATATTTTTTCAGCAATCATTTTACCATATAAGACTACTCAGTAATGTCTCGGAAATATAAAAAGCATGTTGCATGAAATAAGATGTGAAAAGGGGAGAGAAAGAGGGGAGACTGAGGGAAAAAAAGAAGGCAGCGAGAAAGGTTGTGTCCTCACTCGGCACAGCTGTGTCAAAAGATTTGATGAGAGATTTGACCGTGGCTCCTGGTTCTGAGGGCATGCTGCTTCCACTCTCATTGCCATTGGTTAGGAAGCCACCAGGTGCATTCTGGGACACGGTCATTCGGCACCAGTGAGGGCTGCCATCTGAGTCAGAGAGACTAACATCTTCACTCCATGACCTATCAATCACAGAACACATACACAGATATAGAGAGGCCACAGGGATGTGAATATATTTTACATGTGTATATGAATAAACTATTATACATGCTTTAGAGATAGTAACAAATCAAAACAAATACAGGCAACTATACTATTTGTGTTGTTTTTATGACTTAAAAAAAAGGATTGACACCAATTCATGTTTAATAATTTAATAATACTAAATGATAATAGTAATTAATAATAGTAATAAATAAATTCAAATGATATCAAAATGCATTCAGTTCTAATTAATTAGTTAAATCATGTTTGGTTCACATCTCACCACGTAATCAAAAGAGAAAAAATATAAATTATATCTGCATTAAAAATAAAGATTTAAATAAAAACACAGTTTAGCCCATTTCCTCCTCCAAAACACATAGGGCTGGTTTTTCCCGGACAGGAATTAGATTAAGCCAGGACTAAACCTTTGCTAATTTAGGACATTTAAGACTGTTTACAAACATGTCTGACAAAAATGCATTATCTGTGAGCATTTTAAGACCAAACAATGGCAATGATGTATTTTATGATATCTCAGTGCAAGCCTTTTCCAGTTTAGACAGCTCTTAACATTTATATTAATCTAGGACTAGTCTTAAACCCTGTTTGGGAAACCGGCCCATAGTGTCTACGCATGTGTAATTGGTTTTATCCTTGATTCTTATTTTTTACTACAATTTTTTTTTTTTTAAATGCTGCAATATTTTATTAAAATACCACAATAGAATGCCTTGCAGGGGAACAAATGTAAAGTCTCACAAATACTTTGCGAATACAGTTTTTCCACATTGTGGTGAGTTTATTACTGAGAAATATGGGTAAACATGTTCAACTGCAAGGAAATTAATGACACTATAATCTTAATGTCACTAAATAATCTAAAAATATATATTATAAAACCAGGCATCCAATGTCCACAAAAATAGCTACAGTAAGGGATTAATTGAATAATTTTTTGTACAAGACCATAAAGATAACATTTCTCATGTTTAAGCAATACTCAGTAGACAACATTGGTGTAATAGAGCTAATTGTCCACACAGTGTACTGGAGACAGTACAATAACAAGTTTACTACCTGAGGCAACTGTGCAAAAACAGTATTCCATGATACAAAAACAGTAAAAATGAAAAGGAAAAGCTCAGGATAAAGTCACACACACGTTTCTTTAAACATGTGAAAGTGAAAAATGAAAAGCCCCGCTGGAAGCAGCCTTAAAAACACAGACATAACATGTTGGAATGACCTGATTTATTGACTTTTTAAAAATACAGAATACACTGACGACAACTTTAAACATGTACATTTAAAACCCCATGTGTTAGAGATAAATAGTATTGTATCTCTCACGAGTACAAACGTCATTGCAGTCACATGAAAACAGTACACAGGTTACATTTGCACATTCACTGAATCGTAACAGAAACTGCATCATTTAAAGGCAGAGGTGTAAAACTACAAAGCATGCAATCATATTTTGGCACAGTCATGTCCTGAACTGTTAATACCAGCATGTAATATCATTTCTGAATATAATAATAAACCACATCTAGATGAATATGTTCCTGCGAGACCTGAGATTTGACAAAACGGCAGTCGAGGACCTGACTTCAAGCTCAAAGATGATTTTGTTCACTTCATATTTGAGTCATGTCTCATTTCGCATTCGTGATATCATACATCACATCACCTTCACTGAGAAACTTTCAAACTGAAATTGGCCACAGATGATTAAACAATGCAAATAGGGATGTGGAGTGGAGTAGAAAGCTTCACGCAAACAGAAGTGCTTAGCTAAGTTGTTTACTTTGAACGTGAGGTAAAGCACGTTTCTCAAAAGCTCGGCTGATTTCTTATCACTGCTTCTAGTGATTGTGATGGAACAAAAAACAACACGGAGACGACACAACCACCTCAACAACATCATCCAATACAAGTCATGGTCATTGGTTAGTGCTTGAGTAAATCAAATAAAAACTAAAAAGTTAGTTGTAAACCAAATGGGTTTGAACTATAAAAATCAGTGTTTTTAAAGACTAAAACAAGCTTGATATGTTGGAGTGCTGATAGGAAAGGTTTGTCTGCCATCTAGTGTTGGACTTGCACACAGCAGCAAGAAACTAACATATAATCATTTGAAACGAAGATCCCAATGTCTTCATGTAACTCAAATATTGTATATAATGTACTGTATCTGCTCTGCCCAATGAGTAAACACAGAGAATATGAAAGAAATGATTTGGAATTAGAAGGAATTTACCCTGTCGTAGTTGCTGTTGAAATACAAACAAAAAGTGCTGGTAAAATATTAAAGGTCCATAAATGTTGGCTTTATTCCCAAGGCAGTACAATACAAAGCAATTTTTTGTATTTTTAAAAAGACAGTGCCCAGTCAGGGATATAATAAATTAACGTTACAGATACATCCTTAAACAATTTGTTCACTTTTTCTTCCAATTATCCCCAACATTTCAGTTGGCCTTACTAAAACGTATAACAACACAAGCTTAAAGCAGGTCACATGATCAAACACACTTCTAATAGTGCAGGTGCTTTTTGCTTTAGAACAAACACAAAATATCTCCTCTGAGCAGCTGTGGAAACAGCATGTATTCCGGTTTTGTGATCATTTTCATCAAAAAAAAATCAGAATTTGTTCTCTTCACGAATAATACTGATAGATACAGTAAATCTGCATTACAATACTGTCAACCCGTCATCATTTCTACCCCACGACATCTATCGCCCCTCAACTGCAGTCTTGGAGGTCTCAAACGCAGATCCAGTGGCAATTCTGAAAGAAACAAAGAACACAAAGATATATTTAGCATTTAGAATTTGCTCCGGAATGAAGATATGTAATAAAATACTTTATTAGGATGAAAGCCTCAGATTGACTCATTGAGATGAGCAGCATCACTTATAAAACAAATGTTTTCATCATGGCAGCAAATGCTCATTCCTCATCATCAACCTTCATGCATCTCTCTGGAAATCAATAAAACACTTGATATTTTTTTATTAGCAGATTATAAGCAGATGATTAAAGGATGAAAACCTTCAAACGTTTCCAGAAACCTGTTTGTTGCACAATCTGAGTGCAAAAATCATAGCAAACAGCAGATGTCGCCACATACAGTACAAAGGTTTCAAGGGCAAGAAAGAAAGGAAAAGTAGAAGTGGCAAACAAAGCAGACCCAGCCCCATTTGAATAAAACGAGCACAGCCAATCAGATAGTAGTATTGTTTAAAGCAGTGGGCGGGTGGCTAAGGCAGGGAAAACAGGCAACACACAAGCTCTTGAACATCCTCAATGATTAAATCACTCTGACCATCCATAAGCATTCATACTAGCATTCTGTATGAGTGCTGGGCTGGTGATAGCAGGGCACTCACCTGGGTCAGAGGGAAATCCTTTAGAGAGCAATCTCAGGGAGCATCTGAGGGAGGGGGCAAATCGACGCACACTGGCTGTCCGTTTGAACGGAGGGGAAGAGTTTTTAAAAATCTAGCAACTCAAAAGCTCTACTTATAGAAGCCCATATCAAAATACTTCAGCTGCTATTTAATACATGCACTCATCTTATTGGATTAGAGCTCAGGTCTAATGTCACATGATAATGGGGATAATGCTAATGTTCTGCAGACTAATGCAAAATGTAGCTAGCACACAAAACAGACATGAACACCAAAGCATTAATACCAGCCCAACACCAAATAGTAAACACCTTTTGACATTTGACATGGACATTCTCAAACAGTTTGTTTGTGTATTACAGTAGATGTTGTTCTTGGTGGATGAAATGTATACATTTGCACAACAAATAGATCATCAATTTATTACCAGTCCGTGCTCAAAGTCTTCATAAATAATCTTCATAGTGTTTATAAATTAAAAGATATGGCAGGAATATAAAAAATTAGGCTGTGTATGAAATCTAATAAAAGCTGAATCCACTTTCTATGACATCCTGCATTTTGTGTGTATGTGATTTGGTGGCTAGTTAAAGAGAAAAATGTACATAAAAACATTTTGCGGTTTAACAAACTAAATATTTACAGGGTGATCATTGTTAACTAAAACTATCAAAAATTATTTTCAAACTGAAATAAAATTAAATAAATAAATTTAAAAAAATTAAAAACATACAAATGACAAACATTAGTGCTATTTTTATATAGAATATTTAAAAAATTGCAAAACCTTAACCTTAAACCTTAAAACCTTAAGAAAAACAAAATTTTAATGAAAATAGAAAATATGAATATTGATATTAACAAGATAATATTACATAATAAAACATATATTGTATTTTAATAAACATTATATTTATAAATAGTACATAATATTTATACATTTATTTCTAAATAATAATTAATATAACATTGAAATATATAAAGTTATAAAAATCTTTTTATTCTATATCTTCCTAGTAAGAGATATTCAAGCAAATATGTAGTGACTACAATACTTGTGTCTAAAGTTCATTAGAACTTGTCTTTTTATCTTTTATTTACTGTTTTCCTCAGAAGTTAAAAGGTAGATAGTAGTTTTTTGGGGCCATATCACAGTTTAAAGCTACTGTAAACAAAAAACAGAGTAAACAGATGCAAGAGGGTGTGTAAAAGCAGAGGAGGGAGGGTAATTTTGCATGACTAGTGATTTGAGTGTTCATTGGTACAGTTTACTCCAGCCTTTAAAATGTCAGACATCAGTTTCAGACACTTAAAATGTCAAATTCCAATTTATCTGATCTTGAGATTGTGAAACAGCTACATTTCGGGATTTAGCAAACAATACCAGTGAACCCAGTCAGCGGCTGTCAGAGATTGATATTTGAATAGAGGTGATGGTTGTTAGAGTTGAGAGTCCAGATGGATAGCAGAGGGGAGGGCAGTGTTGAGTTCATGAGTGATTGTGTACCTGGTGCCCTGGATCTGCTCCAACTCTGAAGCCAGTCTTGCGCTGTGCTCCTTCTCTTCCTGCAGACGTCTGCGCAGCGTGCGCAGCTCCTGCTGAGCTTCCACCTTTATATCATTGGCGACCACTACTGCTGTCTGGAGGTCAGCCTGGAAACGGTGCCACTCCTCGGTCTCATCCTGAAAGTCGGCACACAAACACATGCATTTTTAGTCATGTGGAGCGGAAGTGTTTTGGCCTTCTTGTGAGCTCATGGGGCTGGTCATGAAAATGTCATTTTCTATATCGGTGACTGATGGGCACTGACATGGTAGACTGCAATCCTGCTTGCATTTGCAGCTCAAAGTGTGCTCTAATGAAGACCGTTCTGGTCTCATACACATAGCACTGTTCTGTACAGATGGAAGATATTCCTCCTGAATTATACAAACTGACATCCACTGTCAAACATGCATGGTTATGCTGTAGTTCATTACAAAATGAAGAAAGTACAAGAAGGAAAACAGATAAACAATTCCACCTTCATCTGTTTATTCATGGCCTTAATCTGCTTCTCCAGCTCAGCCTTGTTTTCTTCCAGCCTCTTGATTTGATCTGAAAAATCAGGACAAAATTATAATTTACAAAAATTATATATACAATACAATTTAAGTGTTGCATCAGTAAGACGTTTTTTTTTTTTTAAGAAAAGGATGAATATTTTTATTTAACAAGGATGATTTTTTTTTCAAAAGTTAAAGTAAAAAGGTTATGTTACAAAAGATGTCTATTTCATATAAAATCCCCCCAAAAATAAGCAGTGCAAATGAAAATATGTGTTTCTTAAGCACTAAATCAGCATATTAAAATGATTTCTGAAGGATCATGTGACACTGACTGACAAGGCTGGATCAATGATGCTGAAAACACCTTTTCTTAAAAAACTTATACACAATAAAGTATTACATAAAATAAATGTATTTAAACAAATAAAGACTAAGCCTACAATTACATTCAATTACTTTGATATATCCAATTGTAATATATACAGTGCCCTCCATTAATATTGGCACCCTTGGTAAATCTGAGCAAAGGTGACTGAAAATAAATTGCATTGTTTATCCTTTTGATCTTTCATTAAAAAAATTCTCAAAATTCTAACCTACCATTGAAGTAAAACAATTGAAAATGGGGAGAAAAACTGAAATAAATGTTTTTCTCCAATACACGTTAGCCACAATTATTGGCACCCAATTATTGCTAAGTCCTTTTGCCAAGATAACAGCTCTGAGTTTTCTCCTGTAATGCCTGAAGAGTTTGAAGAACACCTGATTAGAGAAACGAGACCATTTCTTCATCCAGAATCACTCCAGACCCTTTAGATTACCAACTCCATGTTGGTTCTCCTCTTTAGTTCACCTCACTCAGGGTTCAGGTCAGAGGACTGGGACAGCCATGGAAAAAACATTTTGTGCTCAGTGACTAATTCTTGTGTTTATTTTGATGTTTGTTTTGGATTATTGTCCCAATGGAAGACCCAACCATGGCCCATTATAAGATTTCTAACAGAGTCAGTGAATTATTGATTTGTTATCTGTTGGTATTTGATAGTATCCATGATGTCATGTGTCTAAACAAGATGTCCAGGACCTCCAGCAGAAATACTGTATAGACCCACAATATCAAAAAAACAGCAGTATGCTTCATTGTAAACATGGAGCACTTTTTATCCCAGTGATTGCTGCTAAAAAACAAATTTTTTAGTTTCATCTGATCATAGAAGCCAGTCGTATTTGTAGTTCCAGGCCTGTCTGATAACTGAAGATGCTGGAGATTGTTTTTGGATGAGCAAGGAAAATTAAACCCTCCTGAACAACATGTGCTGATGTAGTTTTTCTGACCTTGAGACTCAACTATTTTTTGCAATTCTCCAGCTGTGGTCCTTGAAGAGTCTTTAGCCACTCAAACTCTACTCCTCGCCGTGTATTAGGATGATAGAGACAAACGTCCTCTTCCAGGCAGCTTCGTAACATTTTATGTTGATTGGAAATGATTCATTATTTCCCTGATGGTGGAAATGGACATTTTCACTGCTCTAGCTCTTTTATTAAAGCCACTTCACTAATTGGTGAAGCTCAGTTATCTTTTGCTGCACATCTTAAATTTGTTATTTATTTTTTCTCATTGTGTTGATGATTAAGGGAATGTGTGCATTGTTCTCCCTCCTATATATATTTCTGTGAAACAAGAAACCATGGCTGGATAATTTCATGTTCATAATCACCCTGGAGAGCTCAAAATTGTGAAAATGAATGGGAATATACTTCATAGATATTTTACTCATAAAAAATTTGAGGGGTGCCAATAATTTTGGTCAACAAGTATTGGTGAAAAGTACTGTATTTCATCCCAAGAATTTCTCCCTATTTTCAATGATCGGTTAGAATTGTGTGAATATTTTTTAACTAAAGATCAAAAGGATGGATAATGCAGATTTATTTTCACAGCCACCTTTGCTCAGATTTTTCAAGGGTGCTAATATTAGTGGAGGGCACTGTATAAATAAATAAAAATATATATATTAAACAATTGTACTTTCAAAACGTTAATATTAAAATCACTAAAATCAGTTTTACTTTCTTTTAAAGTTGAGCTAAATTGTGGTGGCCTGGACAAATTCTTGAAACTTAGGACTAAACGCCATAAAGAGTTTTGAAATATAAATACTTTTTCGTTTATATAACTAAGGGTAATAACAAGGAGCTATTTAAATTTATTTAGTTTATTGCAGCTGGACAGACATAAGCTGAGCTGCAATAAAGCTATAATCTGCACCATGAAATTTCCTCCCCCTTGCTTATAGAGGAAAGGAGAAGAAAGCAGACAAGCTCACAGTGCATATGAATCCTGCATGATGCAGTTTGGCAAAGATTTAAGCTAGAGAGCTCTAAGTACTAAACAGCTCAGTATCTCAATCCATCCAGGCTGCCAGAACCAATCAATGTGTTTCACTAATCACAGCAGACTCCAGCCAGTGTGTGTGCATGTAAGCCAGATTCTGCCAGATGATACCGTATATTTAACATTGGCTGAGGACGAGCAGTTAAACATTCACAGCATGGGGTTATGATCGTTACTGAGATCCAGAGAAAGATAATTGTCATACTCTCCAGGTCCAGAATGGTCTGGTTGGTGTGCAGTCTAACAGCACGTTGCTGCTCCACCTGGTCCTCCAACTCAAAGATGGTCTCTTTTAGGTCCTTGATCTGGTTCTCAGCATCGCTGCTCTTCTCCTCTAAAGCGAGCATGTTGGCTTTATGATCTTGTTTCTGTTTCTCCACCCTCTCCAGCAGCTGCTGCCTGTCTGCCTCCACCTGTGCATACAGACGCATACATGCCTCAAAAACACTGTTACTATTTTTAAAACACTGTAGTGCAGCTATTCAGGAAGCATATCTCTTATTTAATAAGGCCCTTCTATTGCAGCTCTAACTGACTAACATCCACAGCCTTTGACTAACACAAACAGAGCTTACAGGCAAAACCTAATAACAATACAAATGATTTTTTAAACACTCTATACTGATTTGAAGAAAGAAAAACTCCCCTTGGTTTGTAGGCATTTTCATGTAATTGTAAGATACATAAAAAAGAACAGCAAAATATATTTCTAAACAGAATATTTCTATGCTATTATTTTGATTGTCAAACTATACGGTAAAAATATCAAAGGATACCATGTCATATTAACCAGCAAATCTATGCTCAAAGGAATGTTTTTGAGCAGCAAATCATCATGGAATGATTTTGAAAGGTAATGTTTACAGGGTTAATATGCTCTAAAAGCACCTATGCTGACTGTCAGTGTACTAAAACCCTCTCTAAAAAATCTTGTCAGATTTTTTTTAAATGTGTAGTTTTTACATCTCTACTGATGTTGAGATCTGAATTCTATCAAATGAGTATTAAATCAGAAAACTGTATTGCTCCAGTGTTGCATACTAATGAATTGAATGAATGAATTAGATCATTCTTGTTGAAGTATAGGCCAGGTTATAATTCACTTGACAGCTGGATCAGCCTATACAGACCAGAACAGCGTCTGAGTCACACACACCTCTTTCTTCAGAGCCTTGTGAGCAGAGACGTGCTCACTGAGTGTGCTCTAAGACGAGTGGCATTTTAAAGCTCTGTCCAGTGGCAACTCCCTGGATGACATCTGGACTGAGGGTGTATGCTGAAGCCAAAAGGCTTGGCTCATTCAAAGCGGTTAAGTCAGAGAGAAAATTAAAGTTCATTTTGCATTTGGAGGTGCACTGGGCTCATGTGACATCCAGTGATGTTCATGTTCTTGTGGGTTTACAAACATCCTTTTTGTGTATAATTGTATTTTAAAGGATGAGGTATGCCTCTAAACACATCACAACAACATTTACAAGTGCAAACTAGGCAGCTACAAAGGTTCGTCTTTTGATATTTATGTAGGTTCCTCTCTAATTTTCTGGTGCTCAAGGCAGAACATGAAACCACAAAATATGCTTTGTGGTTGGATGTAATGCAACTGTATATGTGGTGACATTTTAATAGGTTACATGCAGCATACTTTTTTGACAGTAACATAGAAATAGAGAGCTTTGTAGAACTCAGAGAGGGTATTAGGCAACAAAGTTGTTTGCCCAAATTGTCCTTTTAAAACTGTACCACATAAATGTTCCCAAAGGGTGCATAATACAATGTCTTAAAGGACTATAAAGATTTCTGCATATACCAAGACTCACCTCCAAAAATCCTTTTCAAAAATAGAAAGCTAACAAAATGAGTTATGTCAAAAATGAGTCACGGTTGATTTGGCACTAAAAACCTCTGAGGTGATGATGGTCATAACACAAGCCAGATGGAACATAAATCCATCCATGTCCAACAGCAAGACTATTTTCACTAGGCCTACATTATGAACCTAAGGTTAACAAAATACCTTAAAATGATCGCAAACAGTTTGAATCCAAAACCAAAGTGGACATTTTCCAGAACACTCATTGAATTCTATAATGTGGCTTAATAACAAGCTTACAACCTTAATGTCATGCCACTAGGAAATACCCAGGCACTGTGAGGGTCTTGCCAAAAATGCATCCGGATGGCACTTTAGGTGCACTAATTCTCACTGGTGTTTGCATGGGGTGATTGTTGATAAAGTTGTCTTGAAACCCTGTGTCCTAACCACAGATCATGAAAATTAAGCAAAACATCAAGCATATGCCATAAAGATAGTAACAGTCACTCAGCATGTGCTACATTTAATAATGTTATACATTTTGCTCCACCTGTTGTAACATTTTGTTGTGATGCATTGCGCTTCCAGAGAGAGCTTGATCAGTCAGGGCACCCCAACTAAATTCTGCAGTTAGATGGCCCATTAGAAGCAGGACTGGACATCCTGGGCATCTGTGTTCAAACAATATTCTAATAGTATACACTAGCATTACCAAATTAAAAGCTAGTGATGAACTAATAACAGTCTAGTTTTTAGGCCACTTTAAGATTACTGGAATAGGGGAAATACCTGCATGTTTATATCACCAGTGCACCTTGAGCACACTCCATTTTACTGCATACCTGCTGTAGCTCTTGTCGTAGCTCTGCGCAACTTAGCTCCAGCTTGTCTCTATCTTCATGCGCAGCTTTAAGCAGACTTTGCAACTCTGTGTTGTCACTGGCACTCTGCACTGCCTTCAGCTCAGCTATCTTCTGCCGCTCCACCTCCACTTGTGCCTTCAGACTAGCACTCTCCACTCTTAGAGCCTCTGTGGCTAGCCGCTGTTCCTCAGTTTTCCTCACTGCTTCATCTTTAGCAACCTTTTCACTCTCCAGATGCCCTTGAAGAAGCTCTACCTCTTCTTTTAAGCTCTTCGCAGAGATTTGTGCCTCCTGATTCTCCATTTCCAAAGCTCTAAGACTCCCTGTCAGCTGCTGCTGGATGTCTACCAGCTTTTCTCTTTCAAAGCGGGAGCTCTCCACTTGCTCAGCCAAACGCTGCTCAAGCTCTGCTACCCGAGAGGCACGTGAAGCCTCAGCTTCGTTACACTGAGCTTGTTCTCTGAGCCTCTGGAGAAGGGACTCGTTCTGTTGCGCCAAAAGTTCTACACGCTCCCTTTGCTGCTGTAGGGAAGTTTGCAGTAGGCCCTTCTCCTCTGCCAGACGCTCACTCTCAGCTGTTAGCTCCTGGACAACCTGTTGCTGGTCAGCCAGCTCCTGTAGAGTGGCCTGAAGTTCTTCTGCGGTACTGTGGTGACTCTCTTCCATCTTCTGGATGCGGTCTGTCAGGGACTCCACTGAGAGCTCTTTCACCGCACCACTGGGCACAACACTCTTAATGCTGCTGCTGACTGAGTCGGAGCGTGAAGGAATCTTGTCAAAATCTGAGGATTCTGAGGAGGGTAAAGGAGAGCCTTTGGTTTCACTACCAGGTGACACAGAGGATTTAAGGTGGCTTCCATTGATGGCATCTGAAGTGGTGTTTTCTGAAAAGACCCCATTAACTGAATGCTTACTAGAACTGGTAAGCAGTGTTGTGGTGCTCTCCAATGTAATAAGTTTCTGTTTCAAATCCTGATTCTCTTCCCGCAAGGTGGCCAGCTCACGCTGGAAACGTCCGTTCTTCTCCCTCAGTTCTCCTACAAGCACCTGAATGTCTCCAGACTGTGCCAGAGTCCTTTCTATCTCTGAATTCCCCTCTGGTGTCCCAGCCTCTGATCCTGAATCCTTCCCTTTATGCCGCTGGAGCTCCATCCGTAACTTACTGATCTCAAACTCTTTGGTTTTGGCCTCAGCCAGAAGCTCCCTCACCTGACTCTCCAGCAGGTTCTTGTCAAAAACAACAGACTCTGCTTTGGTCTTGATAGAGCCACGTGAATGCTTGGACAGCATGGACAGACTAGAGGTGCTGGCACTGGTGACCATCTTTTTGGCTGTAGTGCTTTTCTGTTGGTCACGCAATGACACGCGTTCCCTGGAGATGCTTTGTGGGATCTCACGAGGAGCTGGGATTCCTGACTTTTTGGTTGATTGGACACCTGGGTTGAGAGGAAATAATGATATTCTGTTAGTGTTAGAACTCTTTGTCTCTGTATATGCTGTACAAAATAGTTTGCTTTAGAAATACAACCAACCAGAACCATTCCTTTGGGCAGCTATATTTCTTTTTTACCCCACTAAATTATGTGATAAAAATTAATGATGTTTTCATATGACTAAGGCTGTAAGAATTAAAAAGCAATATGCTGTAACCGCTTAAGCAACAATATTGTTTTAGTTAGCCAACTCCTGTCCACCAGACCTGAAATATGTGACAATGCCACCATTTTTCTCATTCCATTGTACAAAGCTTGGTGCATCTGTGTGAGAGGTCATTCATTTAGAGTGATGACAGGACAAAATGTGTTTTGTCTTGTCACATTCAAACAGCCACCAGGCACTGCCTCTCTACACTGTAGCCATAGCAGCACAGCAGAAACAAGAACACTGGCATCTGACTGGCATCAGAATGGCTGTGGGTGATGTATATCCCCTCTTTATGCTGTTTGCAAAATGGAGGTTAATTATTCTTTAGGAGGGGAGGCTGGTGAAAGGACTTTGTGAGTTTTGGAATTATCAGCAAATACCAACACAAAAATATGCTGGACTGGGGCTTGTTAAAGCTGATGCCTTAACCTAATACAAAGATAATTTCAAAGTGACAGTTTCAAAGAGATCACTGTTCCTCAGGCCAAAACAAAGTCAAACTAGGGGGCGTTGAGATGGTAGAGAGAGATAAAACTATAATATAAATGCCATATAAAACTACAAATTCAGAGACACACACAATGTCGTCAATGAACAAGAGAGACATTTAGAATGCAAATTCATGAACAACATAGCATACAATATTTGTGAAATAATATCCCCAGTGTTTTTCGTGCTACTCCAACAATGTGATGCCAAGTTCTGCATGTCCAGCAACATATTCACCGTTTCTTCAGAAAAAGTAATAATCTAGTTTACAAAGCCATGACTTCATCTCCACTAAGCCACGCTGGTTGTTTAGCTGCAGTCTTGTGTTTTCTGAAAACAAATACAGAAGATGATGATAATCATCATCAATAAAAGCCTCTATTTCTCCATTTTTTTCCCTTCATCGTAATTACTAATAAGCAAGTCATGTTGTGTGCAAAATATTTCTTACCTTGTTCTTTATTG
>JAUCMS010003485.1:0-2500 GCA_032357445.1 Enteromius radiatus
AAAAAACTTCCAGCGGCCAGAACTCTGCCCAGGGAGGTGATCACAGAGTGGGTCAGTGTGTATACACTATAGTGCTGTTAATGAATGCATACAACTTCATGTCTTAAATGGGCGAACTAACCCTTTAAGAGTCTACTTGGAACAAAAATATAAATTTAAATATTTTTATACTCTTGCTCTGACTGCCTTGATTTGCTTTGACTGGTTTGTTTGTGGTGTGCTCTGTAAGCTTGTCAGGATTATTAGATAATCGCCTCGTCAAGATTATTTGATTTAATCGTTGTGCACATGAAGTCCCAATCACATATTGCCAGTCAAGCAGAACAAAAGCATTGGAATTGCATAATATATGTTCAGCATATATTTATTTCATTTAGAGTACTTTTGTAAAAACAACATTGGTTTACAAAAATGTATTTTATGTTTTCAAGTTGAGTGTGAATAAGTGACTTGTTAATCATGTGTATAAGCTGTCAGAGTTGAAATATAGTGCAGACATGTTCAAATTCTGTTCCCGACTTGAGGTACTTTGCCGATCCCTTTCCCCTCTCTCCACCCTATTCTTTCCTCTCTGACCTCTATGCTGTTCTCTCCAGTAAATCCATGAAATTGCCAATAATATAATTAAAAAAAATATATATGAATAAGCTGGGTTTAACAAATTTGGATTGTTATTCACAGTAATCTGCGTGACCTTTAATCTTCAGGCACAATTGTATGGACAGCACTGGTGCTCTGCAAGAATAAGGCAGCAGAATAGATTCATCCTGTAGCTCCTTCCTGTTCAGAAAGATTGGTTTGCTACCCCCTTCCTCTCAGACTGCTGGAATGTGTGAACGTCCGCTCATGTTTGATTTTAGCTTACTTCCAGAATCCCTCGCAGTAGATTAATCTATGAATTTCCTCATAGATGTATTCTGAACTGTAACTTGCTTGAGGCATCACTCCAGAATAGTTGCTGTCATGTTTGAACACCAAAAAAATGTCTTTTGGTTTGAATTTGTAGTATGAAGATCTTCTTTCAACATTGCTATATTCAGAACATGCAGATTGGCATGATGTTATGATTGTCTGTGTGTTATAATTGGTGATGGAAATTATGGAAATCTTAACCCAGGGAGATATTGGGAAAAGTACATGCCTTTCCTTGTGTTCTCAGGAAGAGAGAGTTTCCTGTGATGTTCCTTGTTTGCTCTTCCATATAAGATAAATCAGCTTGACAATTGGTACAGTCTGATACATTTGTGTTAACATTTCTAAACATGACCTAAGAAACTTCCGCTTGGGAATACAATGATTTCTTGAGTCAGTCTAGTTATTCAGACAACCCACAAGCCTGAGAGTACAGGGAAAAATATTTGAACTATTAAACAATGTTGCTTGTTTCTCCTACAGATAAGAACTTTGATGATGAGGACTCTGTGGATGGGGGCAGGTCCTCCTCCTCTTCCTCTTCTAAGGGCTTCTCCAACAGCAGGAGAGGGGGCAGCATGGGCTCAATGAGACGACCCAGTTCTGCCTCTGGATCCAGGGCTCCAGGTAAAACCAGAGCTGCTACAGCTCAACCCCAGGATACCACTGAAAAACTAAAGTCAGATTACTCATCACAGTAAACACTATAAACATTCGGAAACGAGGAGAAATCCTAATGTTCACAGAGATTATCTAGTGAGAAGCTTGTGGCTTTAAATATTTAATGAATATACTGTTGGTGGCTGTTAAAATTTTTTTTTTTTTTTTTACGAAAAAATGGTTGTCACAGGAGAGCCTACTCTAAATGCATTGATGGGAATCATAATGGACATATATACAATGGAGAAAATAACAGCATTTGTAAATCAAAACACAGAACAGTTAATTTTTTTTTACATTGGGAAAAGTGGACATAATATTCAACATATCATATACCTGATTTTATTCTGTAATTTAAAAAGGTTGATGCAAAGAAAGGTCACTCCCTATATGTTTATACTTGTTTTTATTGATTTATTTTTGTTTTCTATTTTATTTTTTTATTTTCTATTATTATTTAATTACCTTTCCATAAATATGTACATGACAAAAGTAAGAGATGCATATATGTATGGACACACTAGATATATTTACGTGTGAATGTGAGGGTAGATAAATGGGTGCATATGTACGAGTTCAGATGTATAGTGTACTGAATGCAGATAGTGGAAATGTATTTTGTTCTTATTATGAAAAAAATAAAATAAAAATAAAGCTAGTGGCTTAAAAAAGCAGAAGAGACATTGAGAAATGAGTAGAGATAAATAAGGATTCTGTTGGCTGGGTAAGAGGCATATTGCACATTTCTAATTTATATAACAGTCTTTGATGAATTAAAGTAATTTCCGTGTGGTTTTTGTGAAGGATTTAAATTGCAGACACACACCCACACACACACATATATATAGTAAATTCATATTTTTATTCAACAAGGGTGCATTACACTGATAAAAATGACAATGACATTTATGTTACAAAATATTTATTT
>JAUCMS010003485.1:5000-26098 GCA_032357445.1 Enteromius radiatus
GCTTCCTTTGTTTTGATTTCTTTCTTTTTTTTTTATTTACAGAGCATAAACTAAAGCTATTGTCTTGTTATATAAATGCTTGTTCATTTTCACCCAATCAGACGGTGTTATGAGTTTTTAGACCTGTTATTGCAAGAATGGCAGACACACACTCTAGAGAGGTGAGTGGAAAATGAGTGATGTTGTATTGAGAATGAAGTTATTAGTTCTTGCTCATAGAATTTAGTATCGTGTACGAGTTTGTGTTTGTTTATTCATTCTGCGGAAAAAACTGTCACACCCTCCCTTTCCTGTTTTTGTGACATTTAACTGGTGAAAACATGTGTTACTTATCAAAGCTCGGCTGAACGGGCAACTGATGATTCTTTTCATGGGTTGAATTGATGAGCCAAGCATGTGTGGCAACCATGCGTCCCAGCTGTTTCCATGGCAATATAGCCAAGATCTCTTTTAAAAGGAGGTCTGGACTCCCCTTATCCTCTCTTTCCCACTGTGCCGCCTTTGGAGAACTGGGAAAAAGGTCTAGCGTCTGGTCCAGAAAGTTTCAAAGGAGACAAAGTGAATTCACTGTTGGTTCTGAAAAAGAAGAAACGGTATTCATCATGTTTCCCTATTACCCCAGGCATGTGGCGGTTCTCACTGAGACCATCAAGAAGGGGATCCATGACGCTGACTCAGAAGCCAGATCTGTGGCCAGAAAGTAAGTCTGTTTGCCATTTTGTGTTGTTTGGTTAGGTGTAGCAAAAGCAGTCCTTTTTTGATTTGATAATGCATTTAATGTTCAGTCTTGATCATTTACATGTTCGCTTGTTTTATAGGTGTTACTGGGGTTTCCACGGCCATTACAGTCGAGAGGCAGAGCACCTGTTTCAGGCATTGGAATCGTCCTATCAAAAGGCCCTCCAGTCTCACCTGAAGAGTTCTGACAGTATAGTGTCTCTACCGCAGTCTGACCGCTCCTCCTCAAGCTCGCAGGAGAGCCTCAAGTAAGACATATAAGACACCTCATATACTGTACACTTCCATTCAATTTTTTTTCTTTAAAGAAATGCATTAAATGATGCATTAAAATGATTAAAAAAAGTGACAGTGAAGACATGTGTAATGTTACAAAGGATTTCCGTTCTAAATAAAATCAGTTCTTTTGAACTTTCTGTTTATTAAAGAATCCTGAATTTTTTTTTTATCAAAAATAAATATTAAGTAACATGACTGTTTTCCACATGGATTGCACTTAATGCTGCTTGAGCACAAAAGATCAGCATATTAGAATGATTTCTGTTATTAAACAGTAGTATATAATCATATTGTTCAGTGGTTTTATACAATAACATTGTCTCTGTGGCATTTGCTATCCTATGCTATGAAAACCTGTGATCTATTGTTGTCCCTGTTGGAATCTGTGAAATATTTGCCAGTTGGCTGATGGACCACATGCACAGATTGATGACTGTGCTCCTTTAGCATGTTGAGTCTCCTCTGGATATGAAGCAGCGATCTCATCTTCAATATTAGACTGCAGCATCTGTTACATTTGTCTCCTTGTGGTTCAGAGGCAGTGAGATCATCTTGCATTAGCACCAGTGTGATAAGTGACAGCTCTAATATCACAATCTGCCATCAAAAAACAGCAAACACTGCTGTGTCATAATCATAAAAATGGAGTTACAAGCAAATGAATATTGTAATTTGATTGTGATTTATTCTTTTTTTTTTATATGGTGAGAAGTTTATATATTTTTGATAGGGTTGCGTGACATATTGAGTATTCAAGCAATAATAACACTTGCTTCCTATAAGAAATGAAGCAGTGTGAATATTATTTTAATTATTAGAGGATATTATTAGAGTACATAGTTTCACAATCCCGCTTTGTCTTGCAATAAATGAGAATGACACAGATTAGATAAAAAAAAAAAAACTTTTTTTTTAACTTTTGTTTTTAACTAGATTTTTACTGTTTTAGGTGAAAATATATTTGGCAAAAATATTGGTAAAATATATTGTAGCTTGACAAAAATGTTCAATGTTTGAAAATACTAATACATTTTTATTTTATTCTAATTATACTGCTGTCGCTAAAATCTTTTTATTTGTGTTTCCTGCAGTCGACCGCTGTCAGTAAAGAGTGTTATTGGAGGACCTGTTACAAGATGTAAGTAAAGCAACACTTTTTTTTGTATAGTGGCTTATCGTGTATATATATATATATATATATATATACGTTAAGCCACTGTACAAAAAAAAGTAAATATATATATACACAAACGTGCCATGTTTGTGAATCTTGTGTGCAATGTTTCCTCAGGTAAAGTGATCGGCTCTAGGGTGTCCTCCACCCCTGGTGCCCTCCAGCGCTCCCGCAGTGACATAGACGTGAATGCCGCCTCCAGTGCCAAATCTCGCATGTCCACCACAACCTCCCCATCTCCTTTCAGCTCTGCTGCAGCTCTGCCTCCAGGCTCCTACGCCTCCCTGGGTGAGACCCAGTCACATTCTATCCATCTTTTCTCCTCTTTCATCCTTAATTAGGAATTTTAATAAAATAGCTATAAAAATCAGTGGCTTTTATGGCTGCAGCGGCCCATTAATAAAACTGATGGGCAGCATAGATGCTATTAAGCTGCTCTGTGATGAGGAACAAACGACGAGTGTGTGCCACAGATTTATTATCCAGTGAGTAAAGAAAGTTTAGTCTAGTTATTTTAAGAATAATATTTTTTTTTTTTAATTGAATTCTATGATTTCAAATTCTGATTGTATAAATCTATGTGTTTGAAGTAACCTAATAATAATACAATTATTTAGTCAACATGTCCTATATAATTTATTGGCTAAGTATTGTTTTTTTGTTGTTGTTGTTGTTGTTGTTGTTTTTTATATTTTCTGCCATTTTATGAAAGCAATAAGCCAAACCTTGTGCACTAGTGTAAAATCATTTTTTTTTGTGGCTTATTACTTCAATTATCTCTTAGTTTTCTCAGCATTAGTTTTTCAGCAGAGTGAAAAAGGGAACGTTGGAGCTTAATAATGCATCGTTCCTCGTGAGAAATGTTCAGTATTCGTTTCAGAACACGGCACTTATTTTTGACTACTAACTTGCTTGTTACTTTTGTCTGTATAACCTTTTCTCTGTACAATTCTTTTTAATCCTATGATTCCTTATAAATGATCAAAGAGATTTTATTTCCTTACCCACAGTCACACTCACTAGCTCCCGTGTGCTTCCATGCAAGGCCTGTTTCTGAGCAGATCCCTTTCTTCCATGCTTCCATGGCTTAACTGACTCTAACCTCTGCCTCTTATGCCTCTCCTCTCCTCCACCCTGCACTCCTCTGCTTTTGTTTTTGTGTTTTTGCCCCAAAGATGGTGCACCTGGTAAAATAGATGGTAAGAAGTACATGTATATGTGTCTGTGTGTTAGTATGAATGTCCACCCTCTTTGCTGTCAGAGGGATTCGAGCAGTGTTTTTTTTTTTTTTTTTGTCCCATTTGTCAATAAACAACTGTACACCTAGCAATCTGACTATGGTAGTGGTCTGCATGACCTGTTTGCATGATATATCTCCCCTCCTCTCGACAATAAATAACAACAGTAGTTTAGGGAGAGGAAAATGGTCCCTTTTGCTTCATATTATGCCGTTTGGACTTGTATGCTTTAAAAAAGGTTATTAAAATGAATTTAAAGTGTGCGAACCATAGATACAGGTGTGCTATTGGCTTAGTTTATTTCTTCTGAGGTTAGCATAGACTAGAGCATAGAAAATTGCTGTTTCATACAGGGAATTTGTGTAAAATATATATATATATATATATATATATATTTATATGTATATATTGCTTTACAAGGACTTAGTAGATATGCTGCTATTGAGAAGTATGAGGTGAACAGGATTTTTAAAAATCTTTTTGTAAGATCTCTTATGCTGCATTTATTTGATCAAAAATACAGTACAAATAGTAAGATTGTGTAATATTACTCCATTTTAAAATAACCGTTTTCATTACTCCAATGAAATGTCTTTAGTGCTCTTAGAACATGTAATTTTATCAATTCTGACAATAGTTGTCAATATGTTAATATTTTTCTGGAAACCATTATGCAGGAGGAGCCTGAAGAACACAGATTTCCCAAAAGCAGCATTCATTTAAAGGTGCCATAGAATGGAAAACTGAATTTACCTTGAATAATAACAGTTCAGTACATGGACATAACATACTGAGTCTCAAACACCATTGTTTCCTACTTCTTATAGAAATCAAGTGTTTGCAAAAGCCGACGAAAAAAAAGGTCAAATTCCAACACAACACAGACTATTTTTGGTTACAGTCTAGAGGCGTAATAGTTCCGCTCACCACATTTGCATATACCCGTGCTACTGAAATGAGCAACGCAGAGAAACAGCCAATCAGAGCAGACCTCCTCATTACTATTCATGAACCTTCCAAATAAGGCAAAAACAGACTGTTTCATTCTAGGGTCAATTCTAGGGTTGTAAATGGACTGTTTCTGGACATTTTTTCACCTTACCTAAGCTACATACCTTCTATGTACATATCAGACAACAATTTTAAATGCATTCTATGGCACCTTTAAATATTTTACAATGTTGTAGATGTCTTCACTGTCACTTTTGATCAATTTAATGCATCCTTGATGGAAAAAATAATAATTTTTTTCCAAAAATGAAATTTTATTGATCCCAAACTTTTGAACAGGTGTGTATGATTTGATAGATAGGTTTGCTAATAATATAATATAAGTTAATAATATTCTGTGTTGCACCAGACACTGGTCTTCTCAGTAGAGCATGTCAGTATATTTGGATTGTATTCATCAGTATCCCTTGTTGTTTAAACCTTTCAGTCTGTCAGTCACTCTAAATCTCTCCCTTCCTCTCAGGCGTTCTGTTCAGGCGTTTTATTACCTCATCTCATGTTCCTTTTTTTTCCCTTACAGGTCGTGTGCGGACGAGACGGCAGAGCTCAGGAAGTGCGGTCAGCGCCAACAGCACTGTTACAGACAGTCGTGGTCGAAGCAGAGCTAAAGTGGTCTCTCAGTCCCAGCGTAAGTGTCTGTGTGGGTGTTTTTTTTTTTTTTTTTTTTAAAGAAGCACAGAATGATATTATTTATAATCTAGCATGGCTTTACTACTAAAGGCTTTAGTGTTATATTGTTGTAATGTTAATGTTTGTTAATGAAATTAACAAACACCATTACATGGTTCTCTAAAATACTTTATTCTGATTAGTCAGTATGCTGTCACTACATTCAGTTGGCACATATATTTCTGTATTGCCACTAAACTGTATATTTATGTTGCTATATACAGCTATGCTAATTTCATGTTTCATATCACTCCACCATTTCTTTCTTTTAAAATAATAAAATAATTTCTATAATCATTAGTGAGATTTTAATTTATTTTTATAAAATAATAATAATGTTCCTAAATACAGGCTGACAATTCTTATTCTTTTGTTGGGGGTGAAATGGTACCTAGACATGTTTTCATAAAATTCACCTTCTTAGCTTCAACTTTACTGCTAGGAGTTCAGATACAGATAGATAACTTTGGTCTACCACCGCTACCACCTTCATTTTCTTTTGTCTCTGTCAGTTTTTGTATTTAATGTTTTCACAACCCAGTTTGGCATCCTGCTGAATGTGGAGTTTATTCCACAATTATGGTTAAAGCCACTCTTTGGCATTAAATGTGTAGATTGGAGTCTCTAGAGCACGAATAAACACCATCTTGCCTGATGCATGCTGGGTAACCATGCGTCACATCAAGCGTCTTTTGTAACTGGCTAATTTTCACCTGTCCGTTGCCTCGCTTCCATACACAAGGATCCAGATCAGCTAACCCCACTAGTGGTAAGCCCCCCTGTTCATCAGAATAAAGCTGCCTTTATTATACCCGCAATACAAACCCTGCATGAATTACACGTACCATCATGTTGCATGTCCTGCTTTAGCTCAGTCGTTTTGTTTCTGTTTAAATAGAGGTCAGACATTATGATAGTTGGGTATTTGTTTTTACTTTGATCTTTGTCTGTATGTGTTTGCAAACGTACATGTAGCATGTATTATGTCACGTTACCATGCCTGTAGAGATTACTGTTTTCCCTGTGGCTCGAATAGACCTTGGATCCAAGTTCACTCTGTTTGTCTGTCTATTTGTTTATATGTATTTCATCAGAGCTGAGGTCTCGTCTTCATATACATATTTTATTGTTTATAGACAGCATTGAAATAAATTTTAGTTATGTTTAGTTTTTAAACTATAGTTGTTGAAATACTATTTATAAAACTGAATTTTCAGCAGTTATTCCTCCAGTCTTCAGTGTCAAGTCAAGTCAAGTCACTTTTATTTATATAGCGCTTTTAACAATACAGATTGTAGCAAAGCACTGAACATCATCAAATAGGATAACAGAGTGATGGTAATGAATAATGACGAGATTAAACTTTCAGTGTCACTTAATCCTTTTTTTTTCTTTTTCTCCACCCGCCCATAAAAAAAAAAACCCAATTAAAAATACATACGTAACCCATACAGTTAAATGATTTTTTTTTTACAATTATGGCAACATTAAATCACCCAATAATGTAACCAAACAAAGTAAAGGTGCCTTATTTTATTTATTTTTAGTTATCTAAATTTGAACCTAAGCAGAGAAGACCCAATGGTAGTTGGTAAATAAACAGTCACCATGTTACTTATAGTAGTCCTGATATTATTTCCCTTTACAGCCGGCAGCAGATCCAGTTCTCCAGGGAAGCTCTTGGGACATGCGTATGGCAGAATTCCTAGAGCCACTGCCCCAACAACTCCCTCAGACAAGTACTCAAGGATCCCAAGAAGCCAGGGGTGCAGCCGTGAAACAAGCCCCAACAGACTGGGCATAGGTAGGGGCAACACATTTTTACATCTCAGGTGTATCTAAGGATGTCCACATACAGCAGACACATCATCGGCATACATAAAACAACTTAATTGCAAAACATAAATGGACCTAAACCAGTTCCTTAAGGAATTCCTTAAGAATATGTATTACAACATGGAGATTATTTGCAAAAACATTTTTGGAAAAGGTATGGTCTCGTGGTAAGCATGGATGGCAGGAATTTTCAGAGCTTACTTGCCAAAGAAAGAAGACTTTCTTCAAATTCATTGGTTGAATCATTGTTCGCTGCAAATCCTATTAAATTGGGCTGGTGCAGATAGACGGAACGTCTTTTCACTGTGTGAAAGAACCTCAGCATTCATTTATTCCAGAACAGGCTCAGTGGTTGAATAATGACAGGCCTGACTAACAGCTTTCATTGTTCATCAGCTTTTCTGACTTTGTTTTGAGGTCATTGTGTTTGTCAGACTTTTCTGAGAAATGTTTGTCTGTGTCCTGTCTTTTTAAAGATCTGACCTATACGTCCCCAGCCAATTGTTTGATAATTTATTAACTTGACAAGTTATTTGTCTGTAAAACAAGTAGCACAAAAACAAATTGTATATACAAAACTAAGGATATAAAAAATGTGTAATGCTTTAAAGCTTAATGCAGTCTTTTGTGTGTATATTTTTATTTAAAAAGGCAACAAGCAAGTTTTTAATCCTAAATGTTAAAAGTGCTTCATTTGTTTATACAGGTTGAGGTGAAGATTTAAAAAATGTAGTCATGGCCTAAACAATTATTCTTGAAATGGCATTCACACTGACAATAATTAGCAGTGACAAAGTGGCTGGAATTGATTTGTTTTCAATTATTTGAGGTGGCAGTGACCGTTAGAAATCTATTTAGTCACATGACAACGTAAAATCTAACTTTATGCAAAAGACTAGTGATTCGATACAACTACCAATTGGAATGAAGACATCGCACACCTGTCACCTGTCAGAAACTACATGCGGGACTATCATTTTTTTTTAAGTCATGCATGAAAACCTATGTCAGAAATTGTCGGTGTTGATTCATGAGAGCTTGATTCATTCATTGATAATCATCTGTCTTGTACATAACATGATGCATTATGGACTGCTACATTTTATATACAAACTCCAAGTTTAAATTTATAGCAGCAAGAAAACTAATTTATTGTCAGAACAGAATGTCATCTTATTTTTTGTGATAATACATTTATCATTTAAAAGTTAAGCGTTGGTAATGTTTTAAATAAATGTTTTTAATGTTTTTGAAATATCTTATGTTTACCAAGGCTGCAAATAATTGATCAAAAATGCAGTAATATTGTGAAATATTATTACAATTTTAAACCGCTTTCCACCCAGTATGTTTCCAAATGTAATTTTTTCCTGTATTAGCAAAGCTGAATATTGAGCAGCCACTACTTCAATTTTCAGAGTCACTTGTAATCATTTTTAATATCATTTCTAGGTGTCAGTATAAAATTCAAGGTATGGTCATTTGGTCGTGTTTGAGGAAACAAATAAATTTAGAGAGAAGCTGAATTACTTGGTGCACCTTTAACACTGCATGTTCAGAAACTCCCTAAATGTTTTCAGTCTAAATTGTTCAGCTTAAGCTTTGTGCTTTAAATGTTTAACTTTTAACCTTTTGAAGGACCCCAGGAATGGCTAACCCAACCCCAATCTCCCCCTCTTTCTCTGACTCCACTAATGCCCTAACCTGTGTTCTAACAGCCAGGCTGTGTGGTAAAGCTCTTCTTCCTGCCACTTCTTCCTATCGCACGCTAGCCCGGAGCAGTCGCATCCCCCGCCCCAGCATGAGTCAGGGGTGCAGCCGTGACACCAGTCGCGAGAGCAGCCGCGACACAAGCCCCGCTCGGGGCTTCACTCCTCTTGGTGAGTAGATCAAAAAGTGGCTGATGAAGTCAAAACAACAAAAACATCCAATTCTTTCCAATTCGCTATCACAAACTTTCTCCCTTTTTGAAGTTTGGCCTCAGTTTATGGCAGTTATTTCTAGGATGTGGCATATGAACTGTTGTCTGCTTGTCTTTCTGCATGCACTAATATATTCTTGAGATGCTTTAAGTATCTGTGCCGCTATGTCTTTGAGGTTGTAAATACATCTAGTAAAGGTTTGGATGGTTTTTCCATAAAACTGGATTTATATTGAATTTTGTATTTAACAGTGGATAAAAAGAGCTGGTCTTCATTTTCAGGGAGGAACAATCACAGCAAAGTATTGCAATCAGTGTGGTTATTGTCATCTTAAAATATTAAAGTATTAATGCTAATTGAAATAAATGTGAAATGTAAAATAAAACCAATGAAAGTAAATATTAAATAAAAAACTTGAATTAGAAATGTTGCCTTCACAACTAACAAATAAAATATGTTTAAGCTTAATTGCTGAAATTACTAAAAGAAAAATGGGAATAAAAATTAATTAAAGTTAAATAGAAATATAAAATAAAACTAAAATTGTAAATATAAAATAAAAGCTCATTTTAATATTGATAAATACCAATAATGCTAAAATATGACTGATTGTAATGCACATTGCATTATGTATTCATTGCTAATCTGCTACCAGCATATGTGAATGTGGTCTGTGTTATAGCAGGGAGATGGATAATAGTCTGTGCTCGGTTTCACACTCATGTAGTGACTAGTTGTGTGTCGTGTGTTGATGGCACAGATGGTGATCAGTGTTTTAGTGTAGCACTAACCGTCCCTGGGGTGTCACCCCTCTTCCTGTCCCCTTGCAGCCTCCCGACGTCACTCTCGCTCCACCAGCGCTCTGTCCACGGCCGAACCCGTGGGCCAGTCAGGTGACCTGCACGACCCCCCACCCCCAGCCCCCCCAGACAGGGCCAATCACAAGCATGCCTTCATATTGTTTTATTTTTCAACTCTACTTGGTTCGCCAGATCAAGCTGTAGCTATCACACTTCACGTCATTGTTAGATGTAGATCCGAATTATATGTTAATTTGTGAAATTGTATTTCCAGCATCTTTGCTCTCTTTTCTCACCATAAACATCAGCATCCATCCTATTTGAGGTTGATTTCTTTCCATTCACGTTTACGTTCGGTTGGTGGTGTGCCAAAAATCACTTCAGTTAATTTGCGTCATATATGAAGTTTTGTGTTCTTGCTATCCAGTTACGTAAAAGAAAAATTGCTGCTGCTTTTTTTTTTTTTGCGGGTAATAAATTTAAAAACTTATTTTTTTTTTAGCTTTTTGTGCTGTGATCATTGAAGAAGTTCATTTAATTTTTTGGAACGTTTGAATTTAATCATTGTTTTGTGGGACCCATAATTCACAAACATTTGCACTTGATTCCAAGAAACTACTTTATTAAAGCAGTATGGTTTATTGATTTATTATATCATCTTATTTTTGATCATTGTAGCTTTAAAGGTGAAATGTGTCATTTCTGGGCTGCTAGTGCTACTAAACAGAATTTCAGTCTGCCAAATTGGGCAAGCATTATAAAATTTGCTTAACTAATAGCATCAGTTTGGAAGAGGCCTAGCTGATTTGGTGGTGGGGTGTTTAAAAATTCTGAAATTACACACTTTCACTGTTTTCAAGCAACCATAATTCTTTTTCTGTCCTTTTTGAACTTGTGTCTCAAGTTATGTTTGGAGTTATATCAGACTGTCTTGATTCTCTCAGTCTCTACAGTTTTTGTCTCTCCTCCCCAAATATTAGCCTAAATGTTTATAACATGACTTTGAAGTTATGTTGTAGAAGGTAGGTATTTAGTAATTCATTGTTTTCAATTCTCACTGCCTCATCCTGTGTTCAAACCCTACAGATCGCTTTGGCCTGATCCATCAGGCTCGCATTTCTGCGTCTGTCAATGCTATGAGAGTGCTGAACACTGGCACAGAAGTGGAGGCTGCTGTGGCTGATGCTTTGGTAAGAGTTCTGGTCTCATCTCACACACATGAATTGGATGAATGTAAATATTCCTCATTCTTATTATCTGACCTAGGATAACAGAAGTGATTCTTTTTCTGTATGGCTCAATTTGTCACACTGTATGTGACAAACCCCAACAGAAAAATTATATTTTAAGAAATGAGAATGTGTGGAAAAACTTATTTTGTCCTAAGATGTCAACTGCGTAGCTATATTATAAGGGTGCAGTTTTCAAATGTTGTCTTTTCTGCAACAACTTTTCTCCCTTTGAAATCTCTGCGTCTCTTTGCTCTTCCTTTCTTGGTTGTCTTCAGCTGTTAGGAGACTCCAGGAATAAGGTATTGCTTCTGTTTATATACTGCTTGTATTTTCATTATTATTTACTAATCAGAATAACTTATTACATCAAGAAGCAAATACCAAGAGCATTTTTTTTGCACCACAAGCATTTGCACTTCTTTCATTAATTTGGTCACTGACCATCTCCTCTGCACAGTCACATCATTTCCTGCACAAGCACCACAAGATGCATTTAATTCATTTTGCTATCAATTTGACATAAATCCTCCATTATATTATGTTAATGTCATTCAGCGTCATTGCTTTGGAAGTGTATATCATCATTAATTCACACGTGACAACACAGCAGGATTAAGTTGTAAACAGGGCAGATGTTATGCATCAGTGTGACACATTCCCTTTGCTACATAAGTAGATGTAATTACCCAGCGTGCCATGCTCTTTACTTACGTCATCTGCGCACGCTGTACTAATGACAGGGATTCAAGTGTTTGTTAATGCATTGCCAACTGCTGGAAATTGTCTGTGACCGATTTGAATTATTCAATGCCTGCCACAGCAAATATCTGAATAGTTTCTTCACACTCCAGTGCTGAGACAGCTGAAGAGCTCATAGGTCACATACACTGGAAGCTAAAGTTGTTTAATTACATTTACAGACTTCAATTATTTATGGGAATGATAACTGAATTCTACAACTAGATTCACTGCTGAAATCAAGAAGTGCAACCAAATCATTATATTGTGTTCGAAATTAAAATAAACAACTAGTTGTTAATATTTTGACTTATTAACAGTAACTCTCTTATATATCGCTCTCCCCTGTAGTGGGAGTTTAATAAAAAGATATTTTAAAACGTCTCTGATCTCTAAATTGTTTTGTCAGACGTTGAGGATGGTAAGATTTAGTTCCTGTTTTTAAAAGTAAAAAAAAAAAAAGTTGTATTTTCACCCAGGCTGCATTTATTTGATTATTAATACATTAATAGAAGATTAATTGTGTTTTCTATTATATTTTTACATTTAGTTTATTTACAATTCTTTAGAAATCATTCTAATTTGGTGCTCACTAGATATTTATTCTTATTACCACAGTTGAAAGCCATTATTAGTGAATAAAAGTATACATTTTTTATTTTTTTTCCCTTTTCCTGACATTTTAAACAGTAGTGTAACAGAACAGCAGCAGTCAGTTTAAACTCTTACATCGATATTGGCTTCAATGTGCCAAATATTGTTAAGATCATTACAAGTTACGAGTGACCCTTGCGTTAATTTGCAGTGTTTACTTGGCAAAAAGTATCCAAAGTTAGCGTTAAACAAACATGAACCCGTATTATATTTTAATGCTGCATGGCTTTTCCATATCAACAGCGTACTTGCTGTATGTTTGAGTAATGCACGGTGAATTGTTGAATGAACTCTCTTTGTTGGTCTTTGATAGCCTTTTCAGCTTCCCTTGAACCTACTAATCTGCTCCATGCTCTCCTCAGCGCAAGCCTTTGAGAAGGAGGTACGAGTCTGATGATGATGCCAACAGCGACGCATCCAGTGCCTGCTCAGAGCGTTCCTATAGTTCCCGTAACGGAGGCATTCCTCACTACCTGCGTCAGACAGAGGATGTCGCTGAGGTGCTAAACCACTGTGCCAGTTCCAACTGGTCAGAGAGGAAGGAGGGCCTTCTGGGTTTGCAGAACCTGCTGAAGAGCCAGCGCATTCTCAGGTGGGGGGCCTTCAGAGCGACACAAGTGGACTTTTGGTTGTTTAGTGACATTTTATTATTCTAAGCAAGTATAAAGCATATGCAAAGTCCCAGTTGGCTTGCAATTGCTTTTAAGCTTCTTCTGTTTCATTCTTGACACCAGGCCTTTAATACTATCTGTGTGTTTCAGCCGTGTGGAGCTCAAGAGGCTATGTGAGATCTTCACCAGGATGTTTGCAGATCCTCACAGCAAGGTAACCTGTGTGAGGATGCATCCTTTCCACATGGCTGCTTTGATCACACTTAATCTACTTACAATGGCTGGATTGAAGGATTAATTTAAAATATGTTGCATCATGTGAAATTATCCTGAATTAACATATTATAATAGACTAAATAAGTAGCTTTCATCACTATGGATTCTGTTAAATTCAACATGTTTGTCTGGGAAACAGTGTGTGTTTGTGTTGAACCCAAAAATGGAATGAGTTTGCACTAATGGAATGTGTTTTTTTTCTGTTGTTCGCATGGTCTGCCTTGGTGTGGATTTTAACAATAGAGAGTAAGTGGATATTACAAATAACTGAACCATTTTGTTATATAAATGGATTAATTATGTTCTATTCCTACATAAATGGGTTCATACTTGATATACATGCAGTATAATTATCACTTGTATTTGGAGGTTAACTGTTTGTTTTTTAAACCCTAAACCTAAATATTACACAGAATCATGAAACTCATCCTCCAACCCTTTGATATATTATACCATGCTATCTGTTCAGGAGAGATGTGCTTTTATTTTATTATGTCAAATTCAGATTTTTCTTGTTTTATTTTCCTATCCATCACTGAATAGTTTTTTTTATGAAGCTATTAAAACTTTCGTAATCCTGAAATCTAATTATTTGTTTTATTTTGAATTTATTTAGTTTTTATTGTTGCTTTTTATCAGAGAATGTATAAATACATTTTTGTAATGTATTTGTGCGACAGGCATATAAATCGATTAGTACATTTATAAAGAGATGTGCCGCACAGCATTGGCATGATGGATGATGGTCTTATTCCAGGTGTTTAGCATGTTCTTAGAGACTCTAGTGGATTTCATCACCGTGCACAGAGAGGATCTCCAGGACTGGCTTTTTGTACTGCTCACTCAGCTGCTGAAGAAAATGGGAGCTGACCTCCTGGGCTCAGTCCAAGCTAAGGTCCAAAAGGCTCTGGATGTCACAAGGTTGGTCTAAAGTGATAGTCCTTAGTTTTGTTCTTTTTGGGACACCAGCTTGATGTCTTGTTTCACTTTTCCCCCCTTCTCTTAGGGAGTCTTTCCCCTTTGACCAGCAGTTTAACATTCTAATGAGATTCATTGTTGATCAGACTCAAACCCCCAATCTAAAGGTAAGATGATGCCTACCATGACTGCTTTCAAAGCCCCAGCTGCAAATTCAGTCCACAAAGTATGTTAATTCTTTTTATCTTGGTGTCATAAAACAGGTTAAGGTGGCTATCCTGAAATACATAGAGTCCCTGGCACGGCAGATGGACCCTGCAGACTTTGTGAACTCAAGTGAGACTAGATTAGCCGTGTCCCGCATTATCACCTGGACCACAGAACCTAAGAGCTCTGATGTTCGAAAAGTGAGTTTCCTGCTTACACACAGTGCACTAAATTGCTTTAATAGTGTTCAAAATGTGCCATTGAGTTATTTAAAAAGTTTTTTCTAGGTTGATTTTGTGTGAATTCTGTCATCATTTTCTATTAGGCACTCTCATGTCATTCCAAATAGCTTTTGATTTTTACATTTCAAATATCTTGGCAATTTATCAGAAGCCATGCATTGCTTTATGTAAGAAACAACCTAAATATAACCCTGCAAACAAAGCCTAACATGAGAAATATTGTTATCGACAGAATTTTTGTAATATAATTGAACAGTTTATTGATCCTTTAGACAAATACTAATAACAGTAATATGTGCATTATATTTGCAATATATGTATTTTTTGTTGTTGTATCATATTTGATGCATAAGGCTTTTTGATGGCTCAAATTATATGATATAGAAAAAAAGATTTATGTTTGACAAGGAAAAAAGTTGCTTTAGTTCAGTAGGTGTTGATCATAAAATATTACTAACAATATATTGCATTGCAGTACTTTATATATTTACTTCATCATGTGTATTACAATTCACTTAAAATTTTCCAGAAAGAAATGGAATAACAACCTGAAGAGGGATGTTTTTAAAATTTAAAGGCCTTCCTGATTAAAAATTATGAAATACCAGTGACAAAAGACATACAGAAGATTGTGTGTGGTTTTTCATCAGTTTAGAATATGTTGATAATTTAGAGGAACCTTATGTATCAAATATGATACCTTAAGCTTTTACTGATTGTCAAACTTAATGCATTGGGTTCGACTACAATAACATTAAATATCATTGGTTCTCCCATGTCTTTTGACATATGACATTTTGCCATATTTTATTTAAATATTATTTAAATATTTATTTTATATGTGTTTGATTTAAGATAGAGATAATGCAGGTTTGAACATGACAGTGAGTAAAAGATGACCGAAAACTATCCCTTTATGAATCCTCTTCGGACTGCTTTTTTGTCTCATTTACTGGGTTGTTAGTTTTAAGTTTAAATATCAATTAGTCACAATGAACAGATGCAGGACCTTTCCCGATATCAGTTGCTGTCTAAAGGCAACCACTGGTCATCAGTTTCTCTTTTATTGTCTGTTACCCACCTGCCCTGGCACGATGGCCCAGACTCTTCATAACTGGGCATGTGAGGAGTTGTCAGGCAGGCCCAGCACTACAGCTCTACTTCCTGGAGAGGGTCACCTGGAAGAGAGGTGCAAGCAGGTAGTGCCAATCCAGCGGCCTAACCAACAACCAGCACGTAACCGCTGCACCTAACCGTGTGCCCTCTCCTCGCTCTAATCTCTCGTTGCCTTGCCAAGTGACTGCTGAATACGATCTCTTAACATGCAATTCTCCAGAAGTCTAAAGAGAGCAGAAATCTTTTTATAAATACTAAATTAATAATTGAGTGTGTTTTAAAAGTTTCCTTTCGGATCTTAATTGCTGTAATGCTCCACTGCTTAATTTTTATTTTTTGTTTCTTTTCACAGAATAACAGAGTGAATTAATTTTCTTGCATGTGTTTAACATTAAACAGTATTGAATTGAGACATTTGAGATATGAAATATCAGTCACATTAAGCAGGGCTGGGAATCTAGCTTCTACAGTTGTCATAATGATAAAAGTGATATTTCGTTTGTCTTGTCTTTCATTTATCCAAGCAGAATTAACCATCATTTATAATGTAATTGCTGAGAAACTAGAAGGATATTAAGACAAATTGGAACCAGATTTGTTTATGATTCCCATCCCTGAAGTTGAAGGCACCTGCACACTAGAGAAAGCTTTGATGGAGCTTTTGACAAATAGAAATTTGTGAAATTGATCTGGACCTGCTCTCATAAGTGACACAGTAAAATCTCTAGTGTGTTGGTGCTATAATAAGTCCAGTGGTCTTCTGTTGATAGAAGCACTGCAGTCACAATTCCTTATACAGTATCTCCTTCCAATCTCAGTTATCACCGCCGGTATTTCTCGGCATGTGTAAGTGTGCTCCGGTTTGTTGTGGTGTTAGTGTTTGTGTTGTGTCTCATGAGGTATATGCTGTGTCGTACAGGCCGCCCAGGTGGTGCTGATCTCGCTCTTTGAGCTGAACACTCCTGAGTTCACCATGCTGCTGGGCGCTCTGCCTAAAACATTCCAGGATGGAGCCACCAAGCTCCTGCATAACCATCTGAAGAACTCAAGCAACACCAGCAGTGTGGTAATATCTCTTGTTTCATCTCTAAGGAGATTGTGTATTAAGAGATTGAAAATATACTACCATTCAAGGTTTTTTTGTATTTTCTTTTCTTTTCTTTCTGAATGAAAGATGTCTGCTATGTTCTGCTGTATTTCTTTGATCAGATATAAAAAAATATATAATATTAATCTTTTTTCTTTTTTACCATGTAATTTATTCTTGTGATTGTAAAGCTGCCATTGCTTTAGTCTACAGTATCACATGGCCCTTTAGAAATCTTGAAGACAGTTGTGCTGCTTTATATTTTTGTGGAAACTATGGTGCAGCATTTTGTTTTAAATCTTTAATGAATAGAAGTTTTTAAAAAACAGCATCGTAACAATTAGTAAATATTTGTATTGCTACTATAAAACATCTTTAAAGAATTACAGTTTCTTTCCAAAAAATCCTTTAGAATGAACAAACCTTTAAACAGCATACATGTGTTACACTATTGTATGAGACAGAAATTGATGTCAGCCTATTCAAGTAATTTGAGCATCTATATCATCTTTAAATACAGTAATAAATATCTGTCACAAATATTGTAGCTGATCAGTTGACCCTAACCTAAAATAATGAAGCTGACATTTTTATCTTTATCTCCTTCACAGAGTTCCACAAGCAATAAAATGGGCCGCACGCCACCCCGGCAACCCACCAGCAGGACCAGTCCTCTTACCTCACCCACAAATTGTTCCCAAGGGGGTCTGTCGCCCAGGTAACACATCCTCTTCTCATATGCTGACCTCACTAATGCATGATATCACTCTGGGCACGAAGACCTTCTACAGCAGTTCCAAGAGCCTGTCACCCTGTTTTATGACTCTTAACATGTACTATACATCTGAATTGGACTTGCTGTGTTGTTATCTTCAAAATTTCCCTTTATAACCTGAAACCCTTAAAAATAAATTTCTGCATTTCTGGGGTGGGAGCCATATCACCTAGAGAGTCATCCTTTCATGAAGGGTCCAAAACTCTTAAAGAGGCGTGCAGAACACTATAGATGACAATTTAGGGGTTTCTGGTCCTCTTAAACTTATTAACTCATGCTGCTAACCACAACACTCGGACTGGACCACTTTTTTTTTCTCTCTCTTCCTCTTCTGCCCTGTTCTCTCCCTCTCTGGCCGTTCTGTGGGCACAGTCGGTTATGGGGTTGGAGTGTCGATGGGCTCTTAAAGCACCCTTCTCCCTCTCCTCCTCCTCCTACTCCTCCGTCTCACTCCTCTATTCCTGCTGGCCCCTCCCTCAGGGCCTTCCGCTGCGCACTGTCACCAAGGTAACTCACCCGCTAGCCTATCACCATGAGGAGGGGCGGGATGGGTGCTTAGATTCCCACCCACTTCCAGCTTAACAGGCGCTTGTATGTGCAAATATCGGCCGTGGTTTGACTTCATTGCAAATACGAACTTACCCTGTGGATGGTGGTTGATTTTAAAATGTAAAACTATAAGAAACTATGCTATGTGGAGGGATTTTTAATGCATGTAAAATAAGTTTTGCACAGGAATGAACTGCCTCACTATGTTTGCAGCATATATTTATATTTACTCATAGGTGCATGTTGGAGTTGTCCACTCATTTTTTTTTTAGCTTGAGCATTCTTGTTTATGTGAGTTGTTAGCAGTCCATCCAATGTCAATTTTCTTCCCTTTATTCCATTTATTTCTCTCTTCAGTATGCTGGAGTATGACACAGAGAACATGAATTCTGATGAGATCTTTAGCTCGCTGCGTGGTGTCACAGAAGCCATCCAGAGTTTCAGCTACCGCAGCCAAGAGGACCTGAATGAGCCAATCAGACGCGATGGGAAGAAGGACGATGCTGTGAGTGCTTTAATTGTTAATTGTGGGAAACAGAAATTATGACCCCAGTTTTTTGTGTGTTTTTTTTTTTTATTATTAATTAAATTTTTATGTACATTATTATTAATAATAGGGCTGGGGGATTTAATCGTCGATTAATGCATGCGCATCTCGTCAGTAAAGCCGGTTCTTTGATTAGCAGTAAATCTCAATCAGATGTTTTTAAAATGCGCGGCAGTTGATACACAGAGCCGTAGATCATTGACGAGCTATGCAATTTTCCGTTCAAAATCGGAAATGAATCACTTCTGATTCTGAAGACGATATTGTGTAGCTCCAACAATTCTGCGGCCTGCAACATCCTCCAGCATGACCGGTTTGGCAGTGGGTCAGTAATAGTGTGGGGTGGCATTTCTTCGGAGGGCTCGCCAGAGGTAGCCTGACTACCGTTAGCTACAGAGATGAGATCCTCAGACCCCTTGTGAGATCATATGCCGGTGCAGTTGGCCTTGGGTTCCTCCTAATGCAAGACAATGCTATTGTGGCTGGAGTGTGTCAGCAGTTCCTGCAAGATGAAAGCATTGATGCTATGGACTAGCCCACCCGTTCCCCGAACCTGAATCCAACTGAGCACATCTGGGACATCATGTCTCACTCCATCCACCAACACCACGTTGCTCCACAGACTGTCCAGGAGTTGGTGGATGCTTTAGTCCAGGTCTGGGAGAAGATCCCTCTGGAGACCATCCTCCACCTCATCAGGAGCATGCCCAGGCGTTGTAGGGGGTCATACAGACACATGGAGGCCACACACACTACTGAGCCTCATTTTGATTTGTTTTAAGGACTTTACATCAAAGTTGGATCAGCCTGTAGTGTGTTCTTCCACTTCAATTTTGAGTGTGACTCCAAATCCAGACCTCCATGGGTTAATACATTTGATTTCCATTGATCATTTATGTGTGATTTTGTTTTCAACACATTCAACTATGTAAAGAACAAAGTATTTAATAAGAATATTTAATTCATTCAGATCTAGGATGTTATTTTAGTGTTCCCTTAATTTTTTTGAGCAGTGTATATTATTATTATTTAGTTATTTATTAAGAATTACTAAAATAACTGTAAAGTAGTTTAGATTTTTTAGATTCGCTTTTACTGGTTTGTTGACTGGCATTTGATTTGTTTTTGGACAAATTGTGCATCCCTATTTGGCACAGATTTACCACTCTTTTTCTCTTCCTGTCTTAGGCGGGGAAGGAAGGGGCATCTCCGGGGTCTGATGCAAGACTGGGATTGGACGTAATGGAAGGGGGTCGAACTGCTTTGGATAATAAGACGTCTTTACTTAACACACCGTCCCCGCGGTCTTTCGCTGTGCCGCGGTCAAGAGAGTTTGCACCGTATGGCTATGGAGACACGATTACGGCCTATGACAAAACTGCCCTGAAGGAGGCTGTTTTTGATGATGACGTGGAGCAGTTCAGAGACTGTGAGTCAATATGCTGCTCAAAGCTCATACCTTCACTTTCATATCATCTGTACTCCATGCTGCTCCCATTATCTGTGATGGTGCAAAGAAACACTTTAAGTTGAGTAAAAACAAATATAACAAGAAATTCTGAATCTTCATGATCTGAGAAGAAACACAAAAATTTGGCATGTTAAAATAAAAACTGTAAAAATGTTACTAAATCCCTTTTTAAGCATCTTTTGATGACTAGGCCTCAAATAGAGTATCTTATGATGATCAATACAGATGTCAGACCATAGAGCCCTGGTTATAAATTTGTTTCTTGAAATAAGCATAATTGAGTCAAGTCAAGTCACTATAATTTATATAGTGCTTTTAACATTTTATTTATCAAATGCAGAGACGATGTAGTCTGTAGTCAAGACGATGATAATCACTAGAAATCAGGTGTCCCCAACTAAGCAAGCCAAAGGCGATAGCGGCAAGGAACCAAATGGGGTATCCATGAGAGAATGGGGAAAAAAAACTTGTGTGAAGCAGGCTTAGTTGGGGCCAGTTCTCCTCTGGCCGGCGCCCAGCACCTAATTTCCAGTTCATTTTTAACACATGTTAGATTGTGTAAAGGACTTATAGTGTATGTGTGTGTTTGTGTGCATCTGGTTCTGTTGATCTGTCCACGGAGCTCGTCTAGTTGTTCTGGTCTCCGATGCAGATCATCTCTTTGTGCCGATACACCATTTGAACTGGATACGGGCTGAGGAAAAGAATATGAGAGAAACAGACTAATATTAGCATAGATGCCATTCTTTTTACGATGAAACAAGTACATTGTGTGTGAAGGGCAGTGTTCCCAGTTCTGGCTGATCTAGTTAATGCAGCCTAACAATCCTTTAACGGATTTGGTTTATAAATGTGTATTAGTGTGTTAAGTGTAATCCAGAGTAAAGAGATGTGTCTTTAATCTAGATTTAAACTGACAGAGCGTGCCTGTCTCCCGAACAGTATTAGGTAAATTGTTCCAGAGTTTGGGTGCTAAATAGGAAAAAGATCTGCCACCCGCAGTAGATT
>JAUCMS010003537.1:0-26031 GCA_032357445.1 Enteromius radiatus
GCAGGTGTGTTTGATTAGGGTTGGAGCTAAACTCTGCAGGACACCGGCCCTCCAGGACCGAAGTTGCCCACCCCTGGTTTAGTGTAATGTCACCACAATTTACTAAAACAAGATAAATTTAATCATGGGAAGAAATTCTACAACAAATTCATAATTTGTGGCCACAATAAATATATTAGTGGTGTGTAGGGCTCTGCAAGTACTCCCTAAGATTTGAATATAATTACTGTCAGTAATAGTTACAAGACATGAAGGTAAAATGTTTAGCATTTTATTATTTGTAATTTAAATCTGACATTATTTAATTCATTATTATTTTTCATCAAACCACCAAGTTCCTGCAGTTCTCTTACAAACCCCAGAACTGGAGAATTAATTTTATAAAATAAAATAAATATTGGGCTTCTGTATTAAAATCCAAAAGTTTTCTTAACTGCTGCATTTCTCTTCTGGTCATTTTTTCTTTTTCTTAGGGTATCGATCTGTCCAGCTGAAGAACAGGTTTAGTGAAAACCTGGAGCTTTCAGCTCTTCTGGTGCATGTACAGCAGCTGGAGGTGAGCAAAGACACCAAAATCAACCTTTACAAACAACATCAGTGTATTATAATTAAAGCAATAGTTGTCCAGAAAAAAAAAAAAAATTGTGTGTCAAATAATTCAAGGTGGTTTTGCATTCATTGTATGAGAGCAGTGGTATTTACTACACCAAAAACACACAAAGCAGTTATGTGTCTTCTGAAGACTTTAAAAAACCATGTAGAAACCACTTGAACTACTTTTACCATCGGTTATAGAAGACCCAGAAAATATTTACTGCAGTTCTGTGACCATGTGTAAGTGTGGGCAATCATGTGCTCACATATTTAGGATTATTATAGAAATCCAAAACCTTTTGCACTTTTTTTTTAAGATTAATGCACATTAACCTTGAGACTGTTGATATGAAAACACAAACAAGACCAAAACAAATAACTTAAAATATAATTTCCTCATTCCAGTCATTAATGAAAAACCTTTGTTGACAGGTGTAAAGTAAACAGCCTTAACCACAAGGAAGTTGCAGACGTGGTGAAAAACAAAGGATGTGGATTAGTCTTGCTCCATTATTTTTGCAAGATACATTCCAGATTCCAGATCATATATTATCAGGAATGCAGAGCAGTTACTATGATATTGATCTAAATAAACTGTATATATATATATATGAGCATTACATAAAAATGTATGTTCATGTCCTTTTCTCTCAAAATAAAATATCAAAAATCCCATTTTTGAAGCAAATGACTATTTTAAAACACGTCAATAAAAAGCTCTGAAAGCTTTCTATTTGAAACATATTCACAGACAGTTTATTTTGATTGAAACTGGTTCACATATTAGGCTTATTTTCCTGTTGAAGGTTGTGTTCTCATTACAACAGCCACAGAGCAGCAGCAGCAGCAGCAACCCAGCTGTAAATAGAAGCAGAAAAACAGAAGAAATAAGGGCAGCAGTTCTATCTGCAAAAACTTCAGGAGTCATGGGAAATGTAGTTCATTCTGTATGTACACGACTGTGCCACAGGGGCCGTGTGGACCAGACCCACATCAGATTAAGACTCGGTCTCAATTCGACATCGCAAAAAGCGCTTTTCAGCAAAAATAAAAATGCTGAAATTAATGAGACATTATAATATGATGATAAGGAGACATTGGAAACACAAATAGCACAGTGAGTTCCACAGGATATTACAAATTAATCAGGAAACAGTTGACTGAAGTACAAACTGGACTTCAACTTCAATAGATTAGCCACCGTTTCAAAGATATGGCGTTTTTTGTATAATTTGGTAATAAAACGAAGGCCAAGGGAAACCCAGCCCCCTGAATCCTTCCCCCCCAGTGAAAAATGGTCCGCTTTTAGGACTGAATACCATTACAATGTATCAGCTTGAGTTTCAGCAGTGTACAGAATGGCACAGTTTCTAGTCCACACTCCCAATATAATCCATTGGTTTAAACTGTCCATCTTTCACTTTTAGAAACACGTATTGATCCATATGGTAAGTGGTTGAAGGGGCTAGTGATTTTACCCTTTATGTTTAATCTATATGAACAATAGGAACATGCAAAAAAAAACAAAAACAAAAAAAAACTTATACAGTCAAAAACCAAAGAACAGAAAAAGAAAACAACGACAGTGCACTTGGTCTGGTGGTGGGAAAGGGAACAAAAACAGGTGGCCGTATGCACAAACCAAAAAAAAAATAAAAATTATATAATATTATATATATATATATATATATATATATATATAAAAAAAGGCAACAAAGAGTCTCCCCAAAAACTTGAGAGAAAAAGAAACAGGAAATTATATACACTCATATGTACATTATACAGAATGCAACTATGCAAGATGGCAGAACACGAGTTGGTGCCATTATGGCACCCAGTACTCAACGCCCCCCTCTGGACGGTATCTATATCTTTGTGAAATCGAACGCACACACAAAAGCTGGATCTACCGAAAACTGCCACGTTCAAGACCGGGGCAGCGACTCTCTCTGGATATAGTTTAACGTGGGAGTAGAGACAGACACGCCTTTGTAAACATAAGAAAAACTCGATTTATATTAAGACGGCAAACTGATTCTTTTATTTCCGCCCGTCTCTCTTATTTTTTTTTTCTACAAGATCTGTCTCGTTTCTCTACTAGCCGAGATACTGACTGTAACTAATTACAGTGGTCATAAACTATACGTTCAGAGAGACGTTGTTCACAAAAGCGAGAAAATGAAATATAAAAAGGTTAAACTGCATAACAAGCCGTAACGAACGTAGCATAAATCTTGGCTCGATTTTGATATAAATATGCGGAACATTGTCAACCGTTGTGGCAGGACACTCGTGGTGGATGGACTCCTATCGACCACTAGAGGCAAAGTTTACAGAGAATAATAAAGCCTATTAATCTGTTTAAAAGTCTGTAATGTATCCATGTACAACTTAGCTGACGTTGCTAGGTGATGCAATCTTTACAGAAAATGTTTTAGGCACCATCTTGGTTCAGTATGCTTGACAAAAGAACTTCATAAAAGAAAAAAGGAACAGAAAGAGAGGTGGGGGCTCATAAATACAAAGTAGTCCCAGACTACTTCCTGGACGACGTTCTCTTAAATAGGGTTTGAAATTAAAATTACACTGTACAATGTGGCTAAAAAAAAAAAAAAAAGAAAGAAGAGAAAGGAAATGATGAACAGAAACTTTTTTTTTTGAGCGAAGCCCCAGAAATGTCCGCATTAAAAATGGGGATTACGCAGATTTTCTTTACAAACACACACACACACACACGTATATGAAAGCAGTGTATGGAAAAATATGCTTATTCAAGTTGATAAAAAATGATTTTCAGAGCGATAGAGATATAGAGATGAACGTGAACATTGTTAACAGACACATTTTACACCAGAAATCTCTGTGAGGGTGCAAAAACAATGGGCTTTGAACTGAGGACCAAGCACACACGTAAAAAAAAAAAAAGAGACACATACAAAGTGGAAGTTGGCTTTCCACACAGGAAGTGATATCAAAACTGTACTGGAATGTGGCTCTGAATATTCAGGCCTTCACCAGACGCTGGTACCACAGGGGAAATGTATCCAGGTGGTCTGATGTCTGATGGAGGGACGAAAAAAGACGCCAGTTATGGGTTAAAACGAGGGACATGGTTCCTCTAAGGGGCCAAGCGAGAACGAGACAGAGAAAAAGTCCCCTGGTGATGTCGTTAGAAAGGTTCCTGTGCTGTCTGATGATGTCATATTCTTGCATTTCGACGCCACTGCGAAGAGCATCCTCAGATGAGACACTAGATGTTTCTTGAGCGTTCATGATATCAGATGGTCCTTGAATGATGTTCCTATAAATACAGTCCTCGTTTCTTGATTATGTTGTGTTGGGATGATGTGTCAGCCATTTCCTGTGTCTATAAATCTCCTCGAGCATCGTGTTCACCACGCCTCCGTGTAGCGAACGTCCACTTCCTTTAGGTTGGGTAGTTTGGCCTGCAGATAGGACCAGAGACAGAGAGGTTTAGATACTGAAATGTTTAATATGAGACATGTTCCTGGTTCAACATCCTCTGTCGTTCCTGGAACAACATCCTATCAGCCTCATGATTCCTATTCCTCTCTGATTTCAGAGTCAAGGCTACGATTGATTGACTGAACCAGGAACATGTCCTGCTTGTGTAAATAACATTGTGCATACGGGCAATAAAAAACTGGCTGTATGATAAGAGTTAAAGGTGAAGTGTGTCATTTCTGCACCATTAGAGTCAGCAGACTGTATTGGAAAAGTAAAGACTGTTGATAATGGTTTCCTGAACTCCCTCGTCTGCTATTGGCCAGCCAAACAACATAACCACAGAAGTCATGTTGCTGTTATCAATTGGTTGAAATGCAACAATGTTTTTGAAAGCACCACTGTATTTATATTTTTGGGGAACTCACACTATGAACTATTATTCGAAATTTGGGGTCTGTTTGATTTTTTTGGTTATGTTTTTGTAGGTACAAATGCTCTCCAAGGCTGCATTCATTTGATCAAAAAATACTGCAATATTGTAAAATAATGTTGCAATTTTAAATCAGTATTTCATATACTTAAGAACGTAATTTATTGATGTGATGCAAAGCTGGATTTTTAGCATTCTTCATTTGAGACATTGTTTTTATTATTATCAATTAAAAAAAAACAGCTGTGCTGCCTAAAATCTTTATGGGGCCCCAATACATTTTTTGAAGGATTTTTTTTAATAATATAAAAGTTTAAAACAACAGTATTAACTTAAAATATATATTTTTTGTAACACTTTGATAAGTCTTACTGACCTCAGATATGAGAAACATTAGTAACAGGGACAGGTCTAACTTTTTTTTTTAATGATACACTTTAAATTTAACTTTAAGTTTCAATCCTATCAGCCTAAAGGTCTGTTAGAGTCATCATCTTCTTACCTTCAGGTCCTCATATGTGTCCGCTGTGAGTTTAGTACTGTTCATATTCAGACTGCACAGGCTTTTCATAGCTGTGAAAAAAAAAAAGTTGCAATAATGTAATTATTTTAAATATTAATTAAAATTAACTAAAAATTTCTCAGACACTTTATATTAAGTATCCCTAATACCTGTGTACTTGCATAGTAAATAGATGTGTATCTAGTGTGTAACCTCAGTGTAAGTACACATTGCTACATGGTATCTACAGCTGTAATATTTCTGTAACTACACACAACCCTCAGAACGGTGTGTGTAAGTACACATGCGTAACAGGACATCGGTAGCAACACTTTTTTCACTTCACTAAGTCGTCATGTAACAGGAATTACATAGCTACATTTTGTAACAGCAGTATGTAACTGGAACAGGGGGTGATCAGGGGGTGTAGTTGGGTAGGTTTAGGGATATGTAAAGTGGGTGGAGTTAGTGCACCTCTGTAATACCAGTGTAAATACATGGTAACTCCTCAGGAACTGCCCACTTAATATAAAGTGTAACATTCTGGACACCAACCACAATTTATATGTAAAGCCTAACTTACTGCCCGCTGCTGTGTAACATCAGAGTCATTACATGCTAAAACCATAGCAATTGTCTATTTAATATAAATTGTAACACTTTATTTACCAAAAAGTGCTGTTAGTCCTGTTACACATTTGTACTTTACACGCATGTAACAACCCTCAGAATGGTGTGTGTAGTTACAGAAAATATTACAGCTGTAGATACTATGTACCGGTGTGTACTTACACTGTGGTTACATACTACATACACATCTAGTTATACATACCTCTATGGAAGTACACGGGTATTAGGGACACTAATGTAAAGTGGGACCATCCAACTGAAAGCTCATAATATTCATCTAATGAATGTTATTTGTGTTTGGGTTCAATTGAAAAAATAATTGTTCCTTCATACACACAGGGCTGAAAAACAACAGTGGTTCTCACATGTTACGTGACTGACTGTGACGTGGCAAATGAAAAAAAAAAAAAACACGGTTGCAAATGACATTTCTACGATCTACGGTGAAGAGGAAGAATATTTGCAAGCAATGATTATGGCTTCAAAAGACTTGGACTACAGTGCATGAGTCATAATATATGATACTTTGAAGCTTGACAGTATAAATCACCATCCACTTTTGATACGGTATATGAAAAACAGACGCTCGATGGACGTTCTCCTTTTGTGCTCCACGGGAGAAAGAAAGAAGGAAAGTCATACTGTTCTGGAATAACATGACAGAATCTTCATTTTCGAATCAACGATCCTTTTAGGAAACCTCAACACGCTTCACAAAAGAATTATTACTAACTAAGATCAAGAAGCTGTAGAATAAATCCAATTATTTTAATCTGAGAAACAGCTGTGTTTTTTACTGTTCAGAATGAATGCAGCAGGATTTAAGATGTGTGTAAATGTCTTCTTACAGCTGAGGGAGAGCAGGCCAGCGTCCGTGACTGGAGTCTCACACAAGTTCAAAACCTGAAGACAGGCCAGATGCTCTGATAGCAAACGCAGCCCAGCATCTCCAAACTAAAACACAGAGAAAGCATAAATCAAATCAATAAAACAGACTCAGATGATGGAAAAGTACAGATTTTTATGTAACACTTTACAACAAGGTGTCATTTGTTAAGATTAATTAATGCATTAACTAACATGAACATGCAATGAACGATGCATTTATTACAGTATTTATTAATCTTTGTTAATGTTAGTTCACAGTGCATTAACTAATGTTAAAATAAAAATTAACATTAAGAAATTCTGTAGAAGCATTGTTCATTCTTAGTCCATGTTAACTAATGAACCTTATTGTAAAGTATTCATAAAGTTTTATAAAGCATTAAAAAAAAAAAAAGTACTTTTCGCTTCTAAACTCATAGCTGCAAGACTGTTCCAAAATAGTGGAGATTTTCTATAACTACAGGACTGAACATGAAATGAGCAGAAGAAAACAGACCTGGGTGGACCATAGGTTGAGTTGTTTGAGGGATGGCAGTTTGATGAGCTGTTCAGCGCAGGCACTGGTGACGTTGGTAAACGCCAAGCTGAGGTTCTCCAGATTGCCGAAGGAACCGGAGCTTAGCAGACGAGCCAAGTCAGCATCCTAGAGTAAAAAAAAGTGAAGAATAAAACCATGAGGAAGGATTTTTGGTAGTGTTTCATTATGAAAACAACAGTACAAATGCATACATTGTAATTTACTGCAACACCTGCTTACCGTAGATTTAGAGGGCAGAGTCAGTCGAGTAGGCCCTCCTTTTCTTTGCTAAACCGAGAAAGAAATATTACTAGTTATATTACTGTAGTTTTTAGTTCAAACACCAGGTGGCGCTTGATGGTCAGCACTGTATACGTAGGAAGTCTGTAAATGGGTCACTTTTGTCTTTTTGTGTTAATGGGAGCACTGCGTTAAACCAGGCCTGTGGCGGCAGTGATGACTGCATAATGACCGGACACCGTATTATCACAGCCTGTGCGTGGCAGTAAAAACTTCTCGGTGTTGATTTGTGAAATTGGTTTGCGCACTCACCAGTTCTTTAAGCTCCCTCTGTCTGTCACACAGCTGCTCGTACATGCGCAGGCCGACCTGGGTGCTCTCCAGGGTGGATATGATCTGTAGCTGAGTGTCCTTGTTCTCTATGATGTTGTACTCCAGCATCAAACACAGGATCTGCACGGCAGACACACAGAGATCACTGCAGTGTCCCACACGGGCTTCCCTAGAGTTTTTTTGAACTCTCCACAGATAACGAGGTAGCGAGCTCCCTTGCGGCCTACTTAGGCTGCATCCATACAGAAATGGAAATACAACAACTCTGTAGATACTGTGAGACGTGACATTTTTAAATTGAGTAATTTTGAAATAGCTGTTAAATCTGTGTGGGTTAATATTTAAATGAAAAATCTCTTAATTGTGTGGATTACTATTAAAATTGCTGGATTTTGACCGCAAAAACATTCTGTCTGAAAAAGTAAATGCAACCACATTGTCAATTCATTCCAATGGAATCTGGTGTTAGCATGTTGCTAAGCTAACGATTGAATACTGTAAGAACATGTTGACATCCATATGAAACATTAGCATATTGCCTGCCCACCTGTCAATCTTTTTGCATTGGTTCTGAATAAAAATGTAAATTCATTCTTTGCCACTAGCTGCCACTTTTGAAGCCATAACCCATAAAAGGGGCACTTTAAATAAAATCCCATTCTAAATCCACAAAGGATACAAATAGCCAGACTATAGACTATCTGGAGCTTATTCTAGTCTAGAACGTAGATTTGAAAAATCATTACCTTTAATTTTTTTTTCTCCCATGACAGTTAGGGGTGAGTTTAGCTAAAAACTGTTTACATTGCAACAAAATCAATGCAAAAACAGAACAGAACAAACATTGCAACAGTTTCTGCAGGTGATTATAAAAGTTAATGTATTGCTAAGCTAACAAGTGCTACTTTGGTAAACACAAAAACATAGTGCCTACAAATGCTGGAGGATACAGTAAAATACTGGATGACAATTCAATTCAATTTGAATCATTACAACGAATTCCAGGGTTGCCAAATCTTACCCTGGAGTTCCGATGCACTGCAGATTTTTGGATCTACTGTAACTTTAGTCAAACACACCTGAGCATGCTAATCAGTGTCTTAAGGATCATTAGAAAATCACAGGTAGGCAAGTTTTATCTGAGTTGGAGCTAAATTCTGCACTGCATATGAGTGTAAGATATGAGAAACCCTCCTCTTTCTGTCTCACTTCACTGTTTATTTTAGTCTAGAACTGGCAACTCAGATGCGATCACCTACCAATTGGTCGATTTTCAGTTACTGCAGATGGTTTTGGAGAAAATATAAATATTTGGCAAAAAATTTACTTACGATTTTATGTCTGTACAAAAATACGGATGATTTAAAGTGGAATATGCAATTCTGCTTGAGGAGATTTCAGTTTTCTTAATCTAGTCATTAGTTCTTCCACAAAAGCATTCATTAGTACCTTGTAAACACAACTTGGTTTGACAGGAAGTTGCATAATGCTTGCCAATCAGATAAAAACTGCTAATTTTCAGTCTGCTCGTGCCATTTTGTGTGCAATTCTCATCATATGGTCAGCGAACAGACTGTAGGCGGACAAACTTTGCAAAAGCATTTGGATTGAACCATCCATGATACCTAAAAATGTTACTTAGGTGGGCAGCTCACTACATTCCAGCTCAAAGCAACAGTCAGTCATATGTACCTCCACCATGGTCTGGTTCCCCCGCAGGGCCAAGAGCATGCAGGGTCCCAGTTTATTTTCAGCCAGCGACAGGAGAAATTTCTTCGTCTTGTAGCAGGAGCCCATGAGGATGTGGACCTGTGAGGACGAACGACATCAGACCGTAAAATTAGATATAGCGGCAAAACAAAAGACTAAACTAAATGAGACATCTCGTATTTCATACAAACACTTTCATACCATGCTAGCAAACAGCTCTCCGTCATCGTCGCAAGCTACGCCTCCTGGACTGTAGAGCTGGAACCACCCGTCTTTTCCAGAGCGCACGCTGAGCAAACAGGAGTGGACCTGTGAGAGACAAACACATGCATATACATTCACAATGGCTGAAGCGCAACAAAGCATTGTTTACCAAGTCTACAGTGTCAATATCAAGCAAGCATTCGACTGAAACTGTAAGCTTAACAACACCCTTTCTGCAAACAGCAGACAACAGTTTCCTGTCTCACCTCTTGTCTGGGATCTTCAGCAAACCTCTGAATAACATATTTCAGCTCTCTGTTACAAAAAATAAAAAATAAATCTGTTAGGTGATTAAACTAAGTAAAAATTAACCCCCCCAAAATTATAATTGGGTCATTATGTAGTTATGTTGATGCTGTTCTAAACCCATGTGAATTCATTGTTTTGAACAACAGGTCTCTTTTTTTCTATGCAGTTGCAATTAAAGGTCACAAGTATAATACAAATGGGTTAAAAACGACTCATATGACAGTTGTGTGTGATAAACAGGCTTAAATTTAATTCAATATTCACTATTAATCCTAAATGAGACTATCGGTTTGATATACAAACTTTTGTTTTTGTGATACTCTTCCACACTTGTGTTATTTAACAAGGTTTGAAAAAAACAAGAGGGTGAGAAAATGACAGAATTTGATTTAAAGGAACTGTGACTTTAAAGTTTCATAATGACTGAACACGACAAAAACGTTTAAAGGCACAGTCCACCCAGAAATGAAAATTCTGTCATCATTTATTCACCCTTATGTCACTCCAAACTTTTAATTTTTTTTTTTTTTTTTTGTGGAACATCAAAGAAGATTCTCTGAAATGTGTGTTTTCTTTTATCTATACTATGGACCTCAATGAGCTCCAGTTTTTAAAGGTTTTCAAAATATCACATGTTCCACATAAGAAAGTCAGTCATACAGGCTTGGAATGACATCAAGTAGAGTAAATGATTATAGGATTTTAATTTCTAAACTATATCTTTAACCTGGCATTTAAGTATCTCTCTAAATGGTTCTATATACACACACATTAGGGGCAAAACAGAATCACTTACTTTGTGAATTTGGCATGTGCAAGGGCCCTAGAGAGGAAAAAACAAACAGAAAAACATTGACTTGATTTGGAGACTGACAAAAAAAAAATAGAGTGTCGTCATTCTATATAATTACACAAGTTGCCTCGACACACATCATGATACAATTTCAAGTCATCTAAAGTGTTCTTTGTGCATGTCTGGGAGGACTTCATCAAATGTTTTTTGCATGCGTGTCATGAGTGCTCTGGGATGGCCTTGGCTGTTGTTAACTTTCTAATGAAGGCATGAAGCTCGGCGTAGCGTATGAACGCAGGTGAGCCCCCCACCTGTGGCAACCGCAGGGCTCTGCAAAAAACCTGTAATGATGCGATCTGTCCTGCAGGGCCAATTACAAGAGCCACAGAGGACCCGAGAAACTTCACCCAATACCCACAATCCCACTGCAGAGCCCTGCTGCGGCTCGCCCACGTCAGTACTCTCCCCTGCACGCCATCCAGAGAGAGACCAACCCACCGAATGTACACAGAGAACCCCTGGTATCATTATGTAGTGCACATATTAAAAACATCAATTAATATTTCTTATACAGTGTTCAAATGTTTAGGATTGGTATGATTATTTAAGGTTTAAGATATTTTTAAGATGTGGTATCTGTGAATCAAACTCTCTCATTAGAAACTTAATTGACTTAATCCTATGCAACTGCACTAAACAAGTTAAAACTTAAAACAGAATGATAATTAAAATAAATGGTGTAATTGACACTTCATAATGAGTTAATTGCAGCAGATGTAATCATAAATGATTGCTAATCACACTGTATTCCATTCGTTTGAGGCCATGGTTGATAGTTAAAACAGACAGCAAGCAAATGGTTAGAAAGAAAGCAACTGAACAGGACGAGAGGGTAGTAAACGCCCTTACTCTTTCGGAAAGGGGATTGGTTGAAGCAGGCTGGCCAGTGCTGGTCTCCAGTCATCATAGTCTGATCTGTAGAGGGAAAAGGCCAGAGGAGAAATTAGAGATTCTAAGACAGGAAGAGCGAGAACAGGAGAAAATAAGAACCTTATGTATGGACGGCCAGTGAAAGCTGAAACCTCAGAGGCTCTGCTGTGATCAGCTACCGGAAGGTTCACAAAAGGATCAGGTGAAGGTGGTAAAGCCAAAAAACAGATTCGGTTCAATGAATCTGCTATAAATATGCTGGTTTAAGGTCACTTCTGAAGTGTGATTATAGCTGAATCTGTTTTTTTTTAATGTCCCAAACTGATCGTTTATAAACAACGTGGGACAATTACAGTGTTGGAGAATAACTGCAATAGATTCTTCAGTAGCTCTGCTGTTTTTAAAACAACATAGCTTTTTCTGTAAGGTAGTTATTCCAACACGCAGCAATGTTATGCAGCAAACCACTGTTTGTGCATTTTATGTCTGCGTAATACAAACTCTAAAACGCTCTTCTCTCTCATTCTAAAACCAGGTGGTTCCAATATTTTGTAGTGAATCTGTTTGTGCAACTGATAGTTGATAGTGTCCCTGGAATTCCCTGCATATGGTTTTCCTTTAGTTTTTTTTGTAGAAATATGTTAAATTAAATTACATAAATATTAAAAAATACAAATTTAATAAACAAAAATGAAGTTATAACATTTATCTGTCTTAATATTTTTTAAGATGCATGTGAGTGTAGACAGACAGACAGACAGACAAGCACCCCAAATAGTTTCAATGTACAGTAGCTACTTATTAGTAGCTTCCAGAGTAACTAGCTACTTTTTAAAAGGTTAGCTTAATTTTATTTGACGTACTTTGGATTAAAGCATCTGTTAAATGACTAAATGTAAATGTAAGCTCACCAGTTAACATAAAATGAAGTTAGCACTATTGACTGGCAGTGTTTACCTCTTCCAGACTGGCAGCCATTACTGCGTAAAGGAACTTTTTAAAACTGGATGGAAGTGTAATTAGTGTGGAATAGTAACAGAAAGATCCAGGGACACCATACTTACAGCATCTTAAGGATTAGGGCGAAACATCCCAGCACTCTGTCGGCATGGGCAGGCAGCTGAATGGACAGGGTGTTGAGCGCGGGGCTGACCAGAAGACAGTCGATCAGGTTGGGCTCGCTGTCACCTTCCGTAGGGGCCTTGCACAGAGCGTTGGTGTTGTTGTTGTTGCGCTCAAGCTCTACCAGGATCTCGCTGGAGTTGACGATGGAAGGTGGTGGTGAGAGGGGCAGGGCTGGAGGCGGGGACAGGGTGGTGGTCGGGGGTGGTGTGGGCGGTTCGGGCCGCAGTAGGCGCAAAGGCATGGGCGGCTTCCTCTCACTTTGCTGCTGACAACCATTTCGGATTTCTTTGAGACTGGGAGAGTTATCCCGACTAACAAAAAAATGGAAAAAAGACATACTGTTGCACAAATTTAAAACACTGTGGTCTCCTGTTTTTTTTTACTAAAAATCCAGTTTAAAAAAACTGGAGTATTGTGGAATATATTGATATAAAAGTTTACTTTGGATAAAAGTGTCTGCTTAATTCATAAATGTAAAAGTTTATAATATGGTTTTCTATTTAAATGCACATTAAAATGTAATTTAATCCTGCAATGGAAGTGCAGAATTTTCAGCAACCAAGTCTCACGTGATCTTTCATATATCATTCTAATTTGCTGCTCAAGGAACGGTAATTATCAATGTTCACAGCAATGTTGTGCTGCCTAAAATTAGTATGTGAAAAAAGATTCTGTATAAATAGGAGGTTAAAAAAAAAATGAAGAAATGGTTATTATCAATGTTCACAACAATGTTGTGCGAAAAGATTCTGTATAAATAGGTTATATGTATACACACACACACACACACATATATAAATACTGATGTCTTAATAAAAAAAAAAAAAAAATACATAAAAATTAATATCTTTTAATTACTATCTAACAAAAATGACATAACATATACTTAAGCTACCACATCCATTATGATGGATTCAAAATTACACAAGCACGATCGCACAAATCTACAAAATAACCTGAGGCTGACAATCAACTTTTCTGAATGTTAAATTCCTTCTTTCACTGACAATTTGTTGAAAAAAAACAAAAAAACCCCAGCAACTTTATAACAATATTGCATTCACAGATTCAGGCCCTTTCCATGGAAATTGCCATATTTGCATGCAGTCATATACAAAACACCAGTGGATTAATTTGCTACATAGCCACATTATTTGAAAGATCTTATTTGACTAACAAGTAGCCATAGGACATCTGATTCTGGTAGGGTGACAAATGGAATACATGACGTAAACCCATGGAAATATGTACCTTTAAATTATCCGCAAACCATAGTTACGGAAATTTACTAAAAGGCCACTGGAGAGTGAATGAGATAAGTGATCGAAACAAAAAGCCAAAAGGGAGAATAGCAGGGAAGCCTAGGGAGTGAGCTTTGACATGTTTCATCCTCTTGTGTCTTTGTGAATCATGGAAACTTTTGAAAATAGTTTCTTATTCCTCCCAGGTGGCTCTACCTCAGCCCAGATGCTCACAGTGATGACACAAACAGTGTCAGGTGAGACCAAAAATGTCACTACAGCCACGTCACTATTGTTTGTCACAAAAAATACGGACTGACTAAAGCAGGTGGAAATTAAAGCATGCATATTTAAGAAAAAACAGGATATGGAGGTGTGAAGTCGGCAAATATGATTCAGAGAAATGTTTTGAGCTGAGGTCTCGGGGGCAAACTGCATCTCATGGGTTGGAATAACCAGTGAATCGGACGCACCTGTTGATGAACTCTTCGTAACAAGAATAGATGGCAGCCAGGCACACCGCCACGAGATTGGGGAGAACCCGAGGATGAGGGCACTGTCCAGTGGGACCATGCATGCTGAAATAACATGCAAGAAAAGGTCAGGTTAGCACAGCTTCTGCGTCCAAATGCACACAAGAGTGACAGCTAAAAGAAAACAAAGCTGTAACAGGAAGTAAGCGCAGGGCTTGGTCCTAAACAGACCATTAAAATGACACAGTCTGATAGATAAAAGGACAGTTTGTGTACACATGAGGGCCTGTTCTTTGTAAGTAAGTGAGGTGGAGCCAGCATGAGGTAACATTGTGTCCTAACCAGGTGTGATACAATGAGATTCCAAGCTTTTATCACTCGCTGCAGTGTTGTCAATATTACATAGTTTCTCTCACACAAGGAAAGTGATGTGTCTGTATAAGAGAGAGAGAGAAAAAAAAAAAAAAAAGAACTCACTCACCTGTGAATGAACTTCTTGACCACTTCCATGCCAGCGTTAAGCTCATTCAGAGCCAAAATATACTCCTGAGTAAAGAGACGGAGTCTGGGACATTTCCCAAAGTCCTGTGATGAGAAGAAAATACCAGGAGACTCAGTAAATGAGGGTGCGGTGACGTGTGAATTCAAAAGCATGTCGGATGTAGTGCGCAGACCCACCATGTTGTGTTTGAGGATTCTCTGAACCACAGGAGTGAACACTTCAATCACCACCATCGACCGAGGACGCTCCCTACAGTGCTGTGTAGAGGAACACAAAAACCAATATCGATTAATACATGTATTAATTATCAAAATCATTACATACAGTGGGTACGGAAAGTATTCAAACCCCCTTAAATTTTTCACTCTTTGTTATATTGCCGCCATTTGCTAAAATCAAGTCAATCAAAGTTAATGTTTTTACACACAGCACCCCATACTGACAAAAAAACACAGAATTGTAGACTTTTTGCAGATTTAAAAAAGAAAAACTGAAATTTCACATGGTCCTAAGTATGCTCTGACACTCCGGTTTTAACTCAGGTGCTGTCCGTTTCTTCTGATCATCCTTGAGATGGTTCTACACTTCCATTTGAGTCCAGCTGTGTTTGATTATACTGATTGGACTTGATTAGGAAAGCCACGCATCTGTCTATATAAGACCTTACAGCTCACAATGCATGTCTAAGCAAATGAGAATCATGAGACTAAAGGAAGTGCCTGAAGAGCTCAGAGACAGAATTGTGGCAAGGCGCAGATCTGGCCAAGGTTACAAAAACTTTCTGCTGCACATAAGGTTCCTAAGAGCACAGTGGCCTCCATAATCCTTCAATGGAAGATGCTTGGGACGATCAGAACCCTTTCTAGAGTCTGGCCAAACTGAGCAATCAGGGGAGAAGAGCCTTGGTGACAGAGGTAAAGAAGAACTCAAAGATCACTGTGGCTGAGCTCCAGAGATGCAGTGGTGAGATGGGAGAAAGTTGTAGAAATTCAACCATCACTGCAGTCCTCCACCAGTCGGGTCTTTATGGCAGAGTGGCCCGACGGAAGCCTCTTCTCAGTGCAAGACACATGAAAGCATGCGCTAGAGTTTGCTAGAAAACACCTGAAGGACTCAGAGATGGTGAGACATAAGAGTCTCTGGTCTGATGAGACCAAGATAGAAATTTTTGGCCTTAATTCTAAGCAGTATGTGTGGAGAAAACCAGGCACTGCTCATCACCTCCAATACAGTCCCAACAGTGGCAGCATCAGGCTGTGGGGGTGTTTTTCTGCAGGAAAAGGACGACTGGTTGCAATCAAGGGAAAGATGAATGCGGCCAAGTACAGGGATATCCTGGACCAAAACCTTCTCCACAGTGCTCAGGACCTTAGACTGGGCCGAAGGTTTAACTTCCAACAAGACAATGACCCTAAGCACACAGCTAAGATAACGAAGGAGTGGCTTCACAACAACTCCATGACTGTTCTTGAATGGTCCAGTCGGAGCCCTGACTTAAACCCAATTGAGCATCTCTGGAGAGACCTAAAAATGGTTGTCCACCAATGTTTACCATCCAACCTGACAGAACTGGAGAGGATCTGCAAGGAGGAATGGCAGAGGATCCCCAAATCCAGGAGTGAAAAACTCCCAAAAAGACTCATGGTTGTATTCGATCAAAAGGGTGCTTCTACTAAATACTGAGCAAAGGGTCTGAATACTTAGGACCATGTGATATTTCAGTTTTCTTTTTTAATAAATCTGCAATAAGGTCTACAATTCTGTGTATATGGGGTGCTGTGTGTACATTAATGAGGAAAAAAAATGAAAAATGATCTTAGCAAATGGCTGCAACATAACAGAGTGAAAAATTTAAGGGAGTCTAAATACTTTTCGTACCCACTGTATATAATGATTCTTTAACAAGTACTTGATAATGATAGTAATGGTATCAGAAAAAAAAAATCTTCTTTAGAATTCTTTGAAGAATAAAAAGGTTAAAGAACTATTTTTATCTGAAATTGAAATCTTTTCTAAGATAGTAAATGTATTTATTGTTACTTCTAAACAAATTAATATGTCACTTCTTTTAAGTTACTTCTTGGTAGTGTAGCTGTTTTTGTGTAAATGTAAATGTAAAATGTAAACTGTAAGTAGTGCTGTCAAATGATATTACCAAGTGATAGTGATAATTTTTTTTGTTTGTCAGTTCAAACAATACGAAATAAAGATACTTCCCATTTCCCACCATTTTTGTCTTCTAGGTTCAGAAACAAGCCAAAATATTTGGAACAATTAAAAAAAATAATAAAAGTAAAAGTTTAAAATACTGAACTCAATTGTTCCCCTGAAGAATAGCCAGAATTTGTTATATTTACCTTGCAGAAGAATTCACACAGGTCAGGGGGAGGGTGGTTATTCTCCAGCAGGGGTGCGATGGCCTACAGACAGATTCAAAGCATTAGTCACTTGCCCACAGACATGTAGAGTCTTGTTGCTTTTCATCTAAATTTTACAGAAGTGCACAACCTTCAGAGAGCACATACGTCTGTTCCTGTCCTGTTTCTATGGCAGTCCACTACATTTTCAAGTCAATTTTATTCTAGAGCGTGTTTCACTGAGCCTTAAGACATATTACGTAACTGCCTTTGTTAGCAGTAGTGTTTAATACATTGTTGTGTGAAGGCTATATGCGCATTTTCTTTGTTTAAAAAAAAAAAAAAAAAGCAGCTTACCACAAATAAAGCTCACTTACCACAATGATGTTCTCATGGTCCTGAGCGCTGAGGTTAGTGTTCTGGGAAGGAAATGACAAAAGCATTTGTTGTGAATTCATTGGCCAGTGGTGCCAGAGCTAAGTGACTACACAACCAACAAGGCTTGCTTTTAAAAATGTTAATGCCCTTCTTGGGAAAGCCGGTGTGACTCAGGGATATAGCCTTTGACCAAAGGCCAGTGAGAGCTCTGGTTTAGACCTTTTAAAACCTTCTTTGAATTCAAATGTTCGGTATATGTGGTGTTCAAAGACATAATATTAATTTGCAAATCAAAGTAGCAATGCAACCAATCTTTCCTGTGTGGAAAAGGAGATGCCATGTAAATTGTTCTGTAGCGATGCCACGTCAAAAAAAACAGAAAGACCACAGCAAGACAGACAACCACAGGTAACTCTTAATCTGAATACAGACTCTAAATGAAACGTAACACCTCAATTCACAAATGATACTCATAACTAGAAACGAATGCAAAATGCTGCTCGAGTTTCAACATATAAAATTCCAGCTATACTTGAAGTTGGCTGGAAAATAATACATCTGATAAATGTAATTTATTAATAATGTTAAAATTCATTCAAATTCAGAGCCAAGTTTACAGAATATGTTTATTGTCTATCAGGCAAAATTATATAGAAACTTTATAAATGTATTTATTGCCACTTTTATTAATGAATGCATCCTCACAAAAGAAAAACTCAATTACAAAAGCATCCATTTATGAGGGTACTGTTTCTGTAAAATTTTAGGTAATCGAAAATGTTTATATATTCAATGTAAATATAATATTTATAGAATTTATAAACCATTATATAAACCATGTGATAATGTCCATTTTTTGAAAGAATGGCATTCATTTTAAATTAGTACATTTAAATTACATTTAATAAACACAAACCAAAACATTTTCAACAAATAAAACTGAACATCTATTCTATTTTAGGAAAACTCATACATTTGACAAATCTGCTTTTTCTCAATGAGCAAAGTGACTCATAAATGAAAAAAAAAAAAAGGAAATGTTTTCTTTGGGTTGAAGTTTCCCACAGCACGTGTTACGTGCCAAAGTTTTGGGTGGACACACAAGTATGAGCAATAATAAGTAATACATGCCTTAGCAAGCACTATTAATGAGCTTTAAACTCCAGTTAAATTAAATAATTAATAACTAGCCTTCTCACGAAGTAGATGATGTGACGTACCTCAGCAAGCAGGGTGGAGATGATGTGCAGTGGGGCCTGATGAATGGATTCGTCCTGCAGGGGTGAGGTGAGGGCCATGTCCACCAGGGCCCTGATCTCCTTGAGAACCACGTCCCAACGGCTGGGGTTATTCAGAACCTTGCGGTACTTGTAGATCTTTTTCTGCAGACAAGTCAGATAAACCAGATTGCACACACCTGCCTTTTACTAAATGCGACCAGCAGTTATGAAAGTGGCACATATTTTACCATCATAATGCAGCAGTGATCACATATTATAACAGCTTTTGAACTGTATTACCTCACCAGATCTACCCAGAAATAAGTTGTGGTGGCCAGGCTTGGAGATTCAGGGTTTCAAGTTTTTATTTTCTTCCATTTATTGCCCTTGTGCATGGATTTTTGTTCAACCACAGGCACATTTCTTAAAACAAAACACTCTTTTCACACTCTAATTCGATAAATCGGTCTATTGTGTCTTTTTTTTAAACATCACTGCATCTCAAAATATGGAAACTTACTGGCTGGAAACTTGACGCACGAAAAAAAAAAAACAAAAAAAAACCTGATGCTCGGAAATTATATTTACTGTTTCCTCTATACACATCACATCTCGTATTTCATATCAAGCACACTCTTCACTGACAAGGCTGTCTCCTTGGCAGCCAAGTATTACATTTTGATAAATAGTTATTGGTTTGTAATGGAAATGACGTACAAATTGTAACATTTTCTCACAATACTCAAATAGTTTTCAACCACTTCATTCTTCCTTCTAAAAATGTTTAAATGTGAAAATAACCAATTTGACTACATTATAACTTGCAAGTGATATTGTTTCCTTCATATCTCGCATCTCATATTTTATTTCAAGCATGATCTTCAGAGACATGGCTGTCTAGTTGGCAACCAAGTACTTTTGATTAATCTTTATTAAGGTAATATTGTTAATGTTGTAAATGATGCCACAACTGAGGTAGTAAACAGTGTAGAAGTCAATAAAATACAATAACACTTATGAGACTTTCATTCTTCCATTCAACAAAGTGAATGTCACATAACAAAAAAAGTATTAGAAATTAACCCTTGGTACATCAAAGTGGTTGGCACATCAAAGTACCACCCACTTACGCACACTTATAAAATCATACTCTCACTAAAACCATGCAAAATGTCATTACACCAATGCTTTTTGCAAGCTTAGCCTTCCTTGATGTGTGACCTTACCTTCCACTGTATCGAGTGAAACCACTGGTCCCGCAGATAGCTGTTAGCAGCCTGTGAGTGCACACAAACATGCGCAAAATGAGTCAGAGCGTAATCTCACAATGAGTGTCATGAAACCTTGAGGGGGCTGGAGGTACCTGCAGGAGGACTGTCCCTCCAGGGAAGCTTAGCTGGACACAGTATTTGGGGGCGTTGTCCCAGGACAACAGCTGCAGGTCCTCGATAGTGCTGTAAGACAGAGGGGCCTCCATGTATCCTGTGGGCTACAGAGACAGGAAGAGACACGTTTACATTTGCAGAAAACTGTCTGAGCTTTAACACCTCTCAGGACAAGTGTCACGTATGGCACTGTCAACCTTGATAAAAGCTCTGGAAGGGCGATTTTTTTGTTTATTAATCTGCAATGTGAATAACATGATGATTGCTCTCTGAACGTACAGCTTTGATGTTGCTTTGCACCCTTGACATAAATATCTTCAAGCCAGTGTCACCCACATAATGATACTTGACTTAAATGGTTTTTAAAGGTCAGTAGCGAACAAGGCACAACGTGCAGTCTACATGATCCATATGCTATTGTTCTTATTTTAATTTAATTAATAAAATGTACATTTTTTTTTTTATCAGTTTACCAAAAAAAAAATGAAAATAACCACATGATTTAGCCATTCTAGGTGTATAGGACTTTCTTTTTTAAGTCAAATACAATCAGAGTTACAAAAAAAAAAAAAAAAAAAAAATGTCCTGGCTCTTACAAGCGTTATAATGGCAGTAAATAAGGGTTGAGATTTTGAAGTCCAATAGAGTGCATCCATCCATCCATCATAAAAAGTGTGCTCCACAAAGGAAATCAGCAAAGTGAGGCATTTGTGTATGAAATTTTAACCCAATTTTAAAACGTCCACTAAGTGTTGTGTGCATGTTCACAAGAGATTTGTGTTCCAGTGGATATGTACAGCAAAGAAAAACTTTGATTATAGTTGAACAAATCCTTGTTTTGTTCTTTTAATTTGTGACTGCCGGTTGTTTTTGGTTTTTTTTGCTTTCTCTAATGTGTTTTCATATTCGTCACTTTCACATTTGTCACCACATTCACCTAAATCCCATGTCACTCTCTCATGCATGGCTGTTAGCAGAAGCTAGAGACTGTGGTTTATAAAGTTTTAAATATGGATATTTTTCTTACATCAATAAATCGATCCCCCTGGAACTTCAACTTCTCAACAGCCATTCGCTGCCAAATGAGCTGGGATATTTTAGAATGCAACTCAACTCAATTTTATTTGTCTGAAACAATGGGGTCATTTTCATTTTTGAGTGAACTATCCCTATCCCTTCAAAGAAAAATACAATACACAAAACTGAACAAATGTTTATATTTATTTTACAGATAATATATTTAAAAATACTTGTTAAAGTTGAAATTGTGTGAACTTGGAGTTTCGCTTCTTAAGAGTATTCGAAGCAGAGCCCGACCGATAAAGGGTTTTTCCGATACAAATATTTGTTGGTTTTAAAATTCGATATATCGGACGATATATATATTCTTTTTACATTTCAGAAACGCGCAACAAAACATTAACAGATTTCCCTAACATTAGTTATTTGTAGTTATTTAATTAGTATTTAATTTAGTTATTTGTAGAGTTTTAATTACTAGCTAATTCCGCTTCACTCTTGGCCTATTTAACAGCAGCAAAACTGGACATGATAATCACTAATTTTTTCATGCTTATTTGAGTTAAGAGAACTGAAGGGGATGTTCTTTTAATTGTAATTCAAGCAATGTATGTCTCGTCACCATGAACACACTTCACCGATGATCTCACTCGCGGATAACTGGTTCTCTCTGCTCAACTCTGGGCGATATGGCTGAAGACTCTACCACAATATCAGTGTTTCATATCGGTCAATATCGATAATTATTGAAAATAAGGACCAGGAGTAAAATTTTATTTTAAACTTAACCTTCCTCTGATCATAATTCCCCTCAGTTATTAAGACAGAAATGTCAACAAGCATGAAAAACTCTCAAAAAATTCTCAAGTAAACGACACTGCTCTGACTACGGTCAGATTTATAAAATCCAAAAAAACTGCCATACTGGCGAGCTGACTTTTCCTCTTTTATTAACAATTTCCTCGCTCGCTGCGGCACTCATTGTCTGCTTATGAAGAGGAATCCAGCAGACCAGCACAAGACATCGATATGACGCAACTAAACGTGATACGGTTACATGATTGGCTGTTATCGTATCACTTCATTTGAGCCACAGATTTACAGCGAATTTAAGGTTCCCCTTCTTAACAATCTTTAAATGGCTGCGGAAGCTTCTCCATTTTCAATATTTGTCACACATGAGCCTGTTGTAGCTCATTTCTCAGTTCCACTCCTGAGTGAAGTGTTGATGGTCACATGACCTCAAATGTCAACAGGCTGTTCCCCATCTCCTTCCCTCTACAATAGCACACTGCGGCTGTTCCTTTATTAGCCCGCCCTCCCTCCTCCGCAGCCCGGCAACAGGCTCTTCCGTTATTAGCGCCGCCCTCCCTCGGCTTCTTTGCACAAACAGGCTATTGCTTTATTTGCGCTGCTCTCCCTCTAGACTCAAACCAAACCACAGTTCCTGTATTTGTGTCAGCCACCCAGTTCAGCAGAGCAAACAAGCTGTTCCTTTCTTTGACTCATTCTCTTTGCGTCTCTCGCTCGCTCAACAAACAGGCAGCTCGTCCCCGTATAACCGAATAAAACAGGCCTGTCTTTTATTTACATCCCCCACTCTTAGGTGATAGACCAACTGGCTGTTCTGCAGTGGAGGTCCTGCCCCCTCTGCTGCAGATTTGACATGGCTGATTTTGTCTTTCTTTTTAAGAGTCCATGTGATAAGTATCTATTAAACAATATTTCAATTCTCATGTAATCAATCATGAGTCTTGCTAGCAGGTTTGTGTACGTTGGGACACGTGCCACACGTGGAGTAAAATAAGGGCCCAGAGGTGTCAGAAACCCAGAAAAACAGCTAAAGTCTACTTGTCTCTCATAAAATCAAGGTAAATGTGTCACCACTGGGGATTATATCTATCTACAGCATGGTAAAAAAACCTCTTTAAAGGTTGTCATAGCTACAGTATCCTGTATGACGATGTGACATGTGAACTTGTGCCGAGTTTGACGTTCCATCTTTGTCACTCTCTCCTCTCTCTCTTGCTATCTGTCCTCCTTTCCACTTCTCTGTTCCAAGAAGTCCTCAGATTCTTTCTTCCTTCGTCTCATTCAGCCTGTTTTTCATGGTGCTATTCTTCCTTAAGGAGGAGTTGAATAGCTCTCCTCTCACCATTGCTATGTTGCCATGGAAACAAAGAGATGAAATAGAGACATATGGTTTTTTTTTTTGTTACCAGGGAGATCCAGATGGAAAACGATGTGGAGAAAAACATCAGTGTGTTCAGGTGGCATTTCTATAACTGACAAACTGATCTCGGAGAGCTCCTGTTAGCGCTGCACCCACTAAACTGTGAGAAACCAAAGCCAGGCAGATATCTCAGCTACTCATATCGTTGTTTGAAGTGCTGAGTAGCGAATATAAGGTAGATATGTATATTAGTGATAGATGGATAAATCAATATTGGGCCATGTGAAATGGCATTAACAGCAAATAACTGTTCCAAATGGCTGATTAAAAATGTACTAAATTGTCCCTTATTACAGATATAGAATGAAAATCTACCACATTGTTGTTAATAGATAATGCAAAACTTCTGCATTTCAAACATTACTGAAATTAATTGGCTCTCTAGTGATTGATATCAGTATCACACAGTTAAAAACTTATAATGGTTGACCGTTAATGTATATTAAATTAATACTGTTTTAGTCAAATATATAAAAATATAAATTCATTTTTAATTATTTTAATTAGATGATTTTAATTACAGCAAATGAGAAATACTGCAGGAATTACATAAATTATTATACTTTTTAATATACTTATTTACAGAATATTTTTGAAAATACACTGTTCAAAGTTTTGAGGTCAGGAGGGTTTTTTGTTTTGTATGTTTTTTTAATTACTTTTATCCTTACCAAGGCTGCATGTATATGACCGAATACTGAAACTGTACTACTGCAAAATACTACAATTTAAAATAACTATTTTCTATTTTAATACATTTTAAATGTAATTTATTCATTTGATGACAAAGATGAAAAAAAACAAAAACAAAAAAGCCATAAGACAGAATTTTTATTTAGAAAATATAAGTCTTTTCAGTCACTTTTTATCAGTTTGACCACCCTTGCTGTATTCATTTATTTTTATTCATGTATTCTTTTTTTCCCCTCTTTGTATATTTCATTGTTTTATTTTGGACATGCCAAAATCTCTCTATTTAATGATACCTTGCTTACCCCAAACTTTTAAAACAGCAATGATAAGTGAATCAATAATAACAGAAATTATTGCCCAACTGATATATCAGTCTATCACTAAATTAACTGTGCAAAAAAAAAAACAAACAAACAAAAAAAATACATGGATGGACAATGTCCAAATGATAAAATTTTGACATTTCACATACTTTTGCATAACTGTTCAAGCCTATGCAAATTGGTGTAAATAGAGTAAGAATTTACTGCATGGGCATGTAAAAGCCGTGACAATGTGCTCTCTCCCAAAGTAAACATGGCTTTTTCCAGTTAAACTCTTCACCCATGATATATTAACAGCAAACCATAGCAGGCCAGGAGGAGGAAGCCAACGTAAGCCAGGAAGAAAAAAAAAAAAAGAAAAAAAAAGGCTCCAACCAGTAGAGCCAACTGTAAACTAGAGTTCACTTATTGATTTAGTTTCTGTGCATCTGAAAACACCAAAAGCAACAGAGAAGCTCAGTTACTGTACAGACAGGTACAGACTGCAAATTCCCAAAGACACCTGGCTTCAATTAACACCATATATATATATATATATATATATATATATATATATATCTTAATATATACACATACATGAATGGCAGTAAGTCATGCAAATCCAAAGCACACACTTACGTCCAAATACGTGGCTTGCACATGTGGTGCTTGGACTTGCATGCAGATAAAAACAAAAACACATTTCTTGTGAAACCTAGTCCAAAGAAATTCTCGGTATGATGCAATTGACTATGGCATGCAAAGTTTAACACAGCCAAAATAAAGTTTGAGTGAAATATTGGTTTTAAAACGGTTTAAGCACGTCAAATCATCGACCGGTGGAGTTAGCAATCTTCAGATGATGTGGCTGGGCTATTCTTCAGCCGTACGACTATCCAGGGACTGAACTAGTTTTTCATTCGTGGGGCTGAATAGGCTGAATTTCAGACTACCGTCATCCATTCATGCGTCAGCCTAACCACAAATTCGATGAACTGAGATAGTTTATGCGACAAAAGGAAATATGGCAGCGAGTGTCAACATTACGGATGTGGCAACTTCAGTTCTGTTTCAAAACCTCAACACCCAGCCGTACAGATTAAAAGCTCACACATAATCAACTTACAGTGGGAACAGAAAGTATTCAGACCCCCTTAAACTTTTTACTCTGTCATATTGCAGCCATTTGCTAAAATAATTTAAGTAAATTTTTTCCTCAATGTACACACAGCACCCCATATTGACAGAAAAACACAGAATTGTAGGGCTAATCAACTAATCAATAGAATCGATAATTATCGATAATGAAATTCGTTGTCAACGAATGCCTTTATCGATTAGTTGGGCTGCTCACGTTACTGAGGAGCACGACCACAAGATGCACAAATAAAAAAAATTGTATCTCTTCATCGTGTAAAAGTTTTATAGTTTAAGTGCTTTTGTTTAAACTGTTTGCTAACTTCGGGACAGTCACTAGTGCTGCGTCCGAAATCGCTTACTTCCCTACTATATAGCACGTGAAAAACAGTATGCGAGGCGAGTAGTATGTCCGAA